>BGPT01002037.1:64355-82524 GCA_003297045.1 Symbiodinium sp. clade C Y103 | reverse complement strand
CGGCTTTGGCTTCGAGAGCCAGCCGGTTTTGGAGCTGCAATTTCTTGCGCTGTTGTGCGTAGTTTTTTTGTGTTTTGCAATGCAGTGTCTTCAAGTCGCATTGTAGTGGCTCTGTCAAGGTTCCTTGTTGCCACGGCTGCGTGCGTAATACCATTGTGTTTTGCAGCTGGACATGGTAAATCATATTGGAATGGCTGCGNTGCCACGGCTGCGTGCGTAATACCATTGTGTTTTGCAGCTGGACATGGTAAATCATATTGGAATGGCTGCGCCCAGGTTGCGATGGTGACTTGTCAGCAAAGTTTCTGCATCATGTGTAGAAACGGTTCTGTGTAAGAGCTTGTGTGTGTAAAAACCCCTCTGTGTAAAAGCTTCTCTGTGTAAAAGCTTGCTATGTGTGAAAGCTTCTCGATGTAAAAGCTTCTTTGTGTAAAAGCTTCTGTGTGTACAAGCTTCTGTGTGTAAAAGCTTCTCTGTCTAAAAGCTTCTGTGTGTAAAAGTTTGCGGTGTGTAAAGGTTTGCGGTGTGTAAAGGTTTGCGGTGTGTAGAAGTTTGCTATGCGTAGAGGCTCCTCTGTGTAAAAGCTTCTCTGTGTAAAAGCTCCTCTGTGTAAAAGCTTGCTGTGTGTAAAAGATTTCCTGCATAAAAGCTTCTGTGTGTAAAAGCTTCTTTGTGTAAAAGCTTCTGTGTGTACAAGCTCCTGTGTGTAAAAGCTTCTCTGTGTAAAAGCTTCTCTGTGTAAAAGCTTCTCTGTGTAAAAGTTTGCTGTGTGTAAAAGCTTGTTGCGTGTAAAAGCTTTTCTGTGTGAAAGCTTCTCTGTGTAAAAGCTTCTTTGTGTAAAAGCTTGCTGTTTGTAAAAGCTTTTCTGTGTAAAAGCTTATCTGTGTAAAAGCTTCTTTGTGTAAAAGCTTCTGTGTGTAAGCGCTTCTCTGTGTAAAAGCTTCTCTGTGTAAAAGCTTGCGGTGTAGTAGTTCCTGCTTTGTGTAAACTTTGTGGTACGAAGTAGTACTGGGGAAGTGCTTTGTGCAAGCTTTGTAGTACAAAGTAGTACTGGGAAGTGCTTTGTGCAAGCTTTGTAGTACAAAGTAGTACTCCGAAGTGCTTTGTGCAAGCTTTGTAGTACGAAGTAGTACCGGGAAGAGCTTTGTGCAAGCTTTGTAGTACGAAGTAGTACTGGGGAAGTGCTTTGTGCAAGCTTTGTAGTACNATTCCTTTGCAACCTGCAACCACCGATTCCACCAGCGCATAGAACTACGAACACACAAACACACCCAAACCACCTTGAAGCCACAGCAACAGTGCGGGAGCAAAAAGGTACCAAAACGAACAGTCCAAACCGTCGCGCACCCGAGGTACCCTTCATCGCCGGCTGCAGCCACTTTACCCGAAAAAACACAATGTTTCGTGCCGCGGCTACCTCCCAAAAACATGTCCCACGCAACATGCATGCAGCCACTACAATGCGTTTTGCAACATCCCATGGCCAACCCGCATCTCTCTACGCACAGAGCAACACAACATGCAACCTTCATGCTGCAATTCCTTTGCAACCTGCAACCACCGATTCCACCAGCGCATAGAACTACGAACACACAAACACACCCAAACCACCTTGAAGCCACAGCAACAGTGCGGGANATTCCTTTGCAACCTGCAACCACCGATTCCACCAGCGCATAGAACTACGAACACACAAACACACCCAAACCACCTTGAAGCCACAGCAACAGTGCGGGAACAAAAAGGTACCAAAACGAACGGTCCGAAACCGTCGCGCACCCGAGGTACCCTTCATCGCCGGCTGAAGCCACTTTACCCGAAAAAACACAATGTTTCGTGCCGCGGCTACCTCCCAAAAAAAAGTCCCATTACAATGCGTTTTGCAACATCAAGTGCCAAACCAGCATGTGTCCACGCACATGGCAACACAACATGACAACATTCATGCTGCCATTCCACTGCGATCTGCGACCACAGATTCCGAAACACACTCTAACTGGTGAATTGTTACTGTGGTGAATTGTCAATGTAGTGGATTGTTAATGTTGTGAATTGTTAATGTGGTGAATTGTTAATGCGGTGAGCTGTTACTGTAGTGAATTGTTAATGTGGTGAAGTGTTAATGTAGTGAATTGTTAATGTGGTGAATTGTTAATGTGGTGAATTGTTAATGTCGTGAATTGTTAATGTAGTGAATTGTTAATGTGGTGAATTGTTAATGTGGTGAATTGTTAATGTGGTGATTAGTTAATGTGCTGACTTGTTAATGTGGTGAATTGTTAAATTGTTAATGTGGTGAATTGTTAATGTTCTGAATTGTTAACGGTGTGAATTGTTAATGTAGTGAATTGTTAATGTGGTGAGTTGTTAATGTAGTGAACTGTTAATGTAGTGAGCTGTTAATGTAGTGAATTGTTAATGTGATGAAGTGTTAATGTGGTGAATTGTTAATGTGGTGAATTGTTAATGTGATGAAGTGTTAATGTGGTGAATTGTTAATGTGGTGAATTGTTAATGTCGTGAATTGTTAATGTAGTGAATTGTTAATGTGGTGAATTGTTAATGTGGTGAATTGTTAATGTCGTGAATTGTTAATGTAGTGAATTGTTAATGTGGTGAATTGTTAATGTGGTGAATTGTTAATGTAGTGAATTGTTAATGTAGTGAATTGTTAATGTGGTGAATTGTTAATGGTGTGAATTGTTTATGTGGTGAATTGTTAATGTGGTGAATTGTTAATGTGGTGAATTGTTAATGTGGTGAATTGTTAATGTGATGAATTGTTAATGTGGTGAATTGTTAATGTGGTGAATTGTTAATGTGGTGAATTGTTAATGTGATGAATTGTTAATGTGGTGAATTGTTAATGTGGTAAATTGTTAATGTAGTGAATTGTTAATGTGATGAATTGTTAATGGTGTGAATTGTTAATGTGGTGAATTGTTAACGTAGTGAATTGTTAATGTGGTGAGTTGTTAATGTGGTGAATTGTTAATGTGGTGAATTGTTAATGTGGTGATTAGTTAATGTGCTGAGTTGTTAATGTGGTGAATTGTTAAATTGTTAATGTGGTGAATTGTTAATGGTGTGAATTGTTAATGTGGTGAGTTGTTAATGTGGTGAAGTGTTAATGTGGTGAAGTGTTAATGTAGTGAATTGTTAATGTGGTGAGTTGTTAATGTAGTGAACTGTTAATGTGGTGAGCTGTTAATGTGGTGAATTGTTAATGTGGTGAATTGTTACTGTAGGGAATTGTTAATGTAGTGATTTGTTAATGTGATGAAGTGTTAATGTAGTGAATTGTTAATGTAGTGAATTGTTAATGTGGTCAATTGTTACTGTGGTGAATTGTTAATGGTGTGAATTGTTAATGTGGTGAATTGTTAATGGTGTGAATTGTTAATGTGGTGAATTGTTAACGTAGTGAATTGTTAATGTGGTGAGTTGTTAATGTGGTGAATTGTTAATGTGGTGAATTGTTAATGTGGTGATTAGTTAATGTGCTGANAATTGTTAATGTGGTAAATTGTTAATGTAGTGAATTGTTAATGTGATGAATTGTTAATGGTGTGAATTGTTAATGTGGTGAATTGTTAACGTAGTGAATTGTTAATGTGGTGAGTTGTTAATGTGGTGAATTGTTAATGTTGTGAATTGTCAATGTAGTGAATTGTTGTGTGGTGAAACTTCATCGAACAAAAGTCACTCGTAACTCGGAAGATTGCTTTCCAACTTCCTTTGATTATAGTTGGTTCTGTTCATTTTTTTAATCGGGCATGATGGAATGAGTTTTGGCTTTCTAGTTTAAAGTTTGGTTTGTTCACCTTTGAAGTGCTGATTAATATAATAGTGTTGTTCAAGTTTTCCACTGGAATGACATGACTTGAAAATTTGGAACGTTTGGTTCGCAAACTCCTGTTCCCAAATATATAAGATGACCAAACAAAACAAACAACCTGTTGAGTGGTGATTGTCTCATTCAATCCTAACCTGGAAACTTTCAAAGAAACACATGTAATTTCATCATTTCCCAGTCAGTGCAGCAAGGCAAGCTTGAAACTTCATGGCCAGTGATACTTACTTCCCAGCTGATCGGGTATTAACTTGAAGCTGATCCAGTGATCACCCTTATATTTTTGTCACCAGCAACCAAGGACATTCAGTGGTCATCCTTGAGCATGACTAAGGGGCCAACCCAAGAGCAACCAGAGCAACCGCTATACATCAGGAAGGAAGTCGGACGGAATCTCTTCATGAGGTTGGACAGGGCGGCCCGTTGAGATGAGAAAACGCTCTTTTGTAGAGGCCGCATGGCTTCCAACTTCGTTCCGCTCCATTGGGATGTACTGCGCTGGGTGCATGTTGCAGGTGACGCCCAAGCTGATGGTCTTGGTTGGGCTCTCGCCAAAACTCCCTGCTGTCTTCGTGGCCCGAGGACTGGGCCCAAATCGCAGCAGCTTGTTGAATGCGCTCTGGTATGGGTTCACCTTCGTTTTTGCCTTCTCCTTGGTGGAGCCATTCGGGTCAGACAAAAGGCCCAGGCTCAGCAAGAAGCCATACTTAGATGAACCCTGTGTCTGCTAGGTACTTAGCAAGGTTATCACAGCTTGGCATATGTTAAAGTTCTGTTAAATGTATGTTAGGTACCTGAAGTGTTTAGCAAAGTTAGGTAGGCAAAGCTAAATTTTAGCTAAGTATGTTAAGTAAAGCTAAAGTTATAAGCGGTTAGCAAAAAAAACTAAGCACTTTTAGCTAAAAAAAGTTAAAGGGTTAACATATTTTTTTGCATGTTGTATTGACTTTTTTTCGGTCTCCATCTTGCATTGGTTCTCATTTAATAGCTTTTTTTGGTTCAAAAAGTACATGGTGTTAGGAGAAAAATATCACAACCTAGAAAAGATTTCTTGTGTTTGCTTTTTTTGGCAAAGCTCTACAACTAAAAAAAGCAGCCTGAATGCTTGATAGCAAAAAGAAAAGCTTGTGAAATTTCATTCCTGCAGCAAAATTTGTTTCAACCTAGCTTCCTGCATTTGTTTGAAAATTATGCAGAAAAGGTGCATCACACCAACATGCATGAAAGTTGATCCTGCATGCACAAGTGTTGCTGCAAGGCTGGTCACATGCCAGATGCTGTGGGAATGGCAAGCCAAGCACTGCTACTTGCAGTATCTATATTTTGGGCTAGATTGCACACAAGCAAGCTGCATGAAACAAATCACAATTTAATAGCTGTGGTGCAAGCTTTGATGGGCTTTGTGCTCTATAAGCTTTGGCTGGCTTTATGCTGTACAAGCTTTGGTGGGCTTGCACTGCAAGTTTTCATTGGCTTTGTGTTGCAAGCCTTCATGGCTTCTGTATTGCTAGCCTCCATCGGCTTTTCTGCTACAAGCCTGCATTGGCTTTTGTGCAGCAAGCCTCACAATGGCTTTGTGTGGCAAGCCTTCCTTGGCTTTTTTTGAAGCTTTCAATGGCTTTGTGCTGCAAGCCTTCATATGGCTGCTTGGTGCAGGAGGTTGAAAAAAGGTATGGGTGTATGTGCCATGCATTTTGTTGTTGCCAGTGTTGGTTGATATTTCCTGGCTTGGCTGGCTCAAATTGCTGGTAGCAAGAACTCCCAAGAAGCAACAACATCAGCCATGAACCATGCCAGCAAGCACATATACAAACAATGTTGCATGGGGACACACACACACCCATGTTTGGAGCATGCAAGCACTGTATAGCTTCACAAAGGAAAGCTGCACCTATCAAAAAACACCGCCATGAGCTCAGTGCCAGCAGAGCTAGTGGACACAGTGACTGCACTGGTAAGCAATGAAGACTTGCCAGTTTTAAGAAGAGTGGAGAAACTGTTCCAATGTCTGAAGAAAAGTGGCTTTGGCTAGGCTACAAGGCAGTGGTTTTACCCCAGGAGACATTGACCCACCCAAGTAACAGGGGTGGAAGCTTGCTGAATGTCACAGATGTCTGGCAAAAAGGTATGAGGATGGTTGGTATTGGCATCCAACCATCCTTGTTGCAAGACTGTGGTGTTGCCTTCGAACTGTCCACCGCCAAAGCCATCAGAGACCAGCAGGTGAAGGCCAATGAACTACTGGTTGCTGCCTCCAATCGTTCTTTGGCAAGCCTGTCAGGGCAAGAGCGTTTTTTGACAGTGGCCACTAGCCACACTGCTGCATTCTGCAAAGCAGTGGAGCAAGGGTGCAAGTCTGCAGGGGGATTGAATGATGGCCTCTGCAAATTGATCACTGAAGGTTGGCTTATGTTTGTGATCAGTGAAATGATTGAAAAAAGCATTCCTTCTTTGCCAGCATGGCTGCAGATGGCAATGAATTCAGTCAACGTGGGCTTCAAGCAGGTGAATGAAATTGAAGCTGCTTCACTGATGGCTGAGCTCATGAAGCATGGGAAAAGCCTCAATGATGCTTTGGCCCAAGTGGAGAAATGTGACCCACTGTGCCAACCACAATTGCAAGCCATTGCTTACTATGTCAGTCGGTATGGAGGTGGTGACCAGCAAGGCTTGGTGCAGTTTTTGAATCAATGCCGTGCCTTGACCTTAAATAATCTGATCAGGTCCTTGTGGCTGTGTGTGCAAGCCTGCATGGCTTTGATCAAGCCCTTGTGGCTGTGTGTGCAAGCCTGCATGGCTTTGTTTTGCAAGCCTGAATGGCTTGCAAGCTTCCAATAGCTTTCATGTCACATGTCTTGGCAACAATATCCATAGTTTGCCTGCATCCTAAGGTAAAACATTTGGCAGCCTGCAAGTGGGCAGTGAAATGATGAATGCCATTGCCTACATGGACATGAAGGGCTCTGCTTGCTTGTATCCTTTCCTTCGCTGTGCTATGTGGCTAGGCTTAAGTGCTTCTGTTTTGGAACCAAACCCCAGTCAATAAGATCATTGTAGTTTGCCTCTGCATGTGGATCAGGTGGTGCACAATGATGAGTTCCACAAAGAGCCAAGATTGGTATTCGAAGATCTTGAGCAAATCTGACTGTGACAAGCTCAAAGGATTGGGCAAAAGGAAAGATGTTGATTTGTGTGACCACAGTGGAGGGAGTGAAAACAGCTGCATCTGGGCAGATGTGTTCTTTCAAGCCCTCAGTGGCTGCTGTCTGTGCTGTTTTTTTTCAAGCCCAAGTGGCTGTTGTGCTTTTGTCAAGCCTTTTGGGCTTTGGTTTGATGTGTTTTTTTTGCAAGCCTCAATGGCTGTCAAGCCCTAGTGGCTTTCATGTGTCTTTGTTGCAAGCCTTAATGGCTTTCATGCTGGCATTATTGTCCAAAATTATTTGGATGTGCAATGTTTTCGTTTTCAAAATAAGAATTTTTTTTTGCCGCAGGTTTCAAGCATGGTGTTTTTTCTTTGTAACCAAAATGTTATTGGAGTCCATTTTTTCTTGTAGTAAAGCAGCCAATGTCTCACTGTAAATCTAGGTAACAAACATTTTGTTTTGAAATACCATTGACCTGCAAGAGGTCCAAAAAGATAATCTGAAGGAATGCAACGAATAATTCACACGATGAGGCACTGCCTAAAGTAAATCAAATTATGTTGATGTTTTTTTTCTTGAGTAGTGATCTTTTTGTCAAACACTTCTATGTGACTGGAGTCGCATTTTTTTGAGATCCAAAAAAATGAAACAGATGAACAGTGCAATATCCAACAAGTGCTTGGTAAAATAAGTAACACAAAAATGGTGAGACTTGCTTACAAGCTGTGTTGTTGCAAATCTTATGGGTCTTGCATGTATCCAGACCATTATATTTTTTGTGTAGTCTATTGACATTGAAGTTTTTTGGTCTTCAAGGTTTGATGGTTTTTGAAACCTTATGACTTTACTTTGTTTGTTAAACCACTATTATCTTTGATGTTTAGTTGTGTTCTCAATATATTTTGGTTGTTTATTAGTTTGTAAACATTGTTTCAACTACATCTTTGATTCATGAGATGAATGGATACAAAGCATGTATGGTTCTCAAAGAAATTAAATAAGTATAAGGCTTGTTATACAGAAAACTTGGAACTACAAACATTTGAAAAGAAAACAATAAAACAAAAAAAGATAAATAGAGCATAAATTCATAATACTGCATGCAAATTGTTCTTGTAGCATTGTTGTAGCATTCAAATGTATTGTTTTTGAAACTTAACTAAATAATAAACTAACCTTGAATCAATACAAATTCACTGCATAATGTTTGCAGTTACAGTGTTTGGTACAAGAAAGTATCAAAAAAACAAAAACAAAATATAATTAATTCCAAAAAAACACATATACAAAATTATTCGACATTTTCTAGGAAAAAATGTATAGTTAAACTATCAAATTCTAATTTAAATTAATTTGTTGATATAAAAAAAATAAAATTAGATTATGAGTGTACAAAGTTTAATAGTGAAATTTTAGATTTGGATTCTGAACCTAAGATTTTTAATATTCAAGGCTAGATTCAGATTCTGAATCTAAAATCTTATATTTAGATTTTAGATTCAGATTCTTAATCTAAAATTTCATAACAAAATTGTTGGTTCAGAATCTGAATCTAAAATGTGTATCGCAAAAACTTGTTTATACAATTATTTTGTAATTTGTTGCATGTTCAAAGAGCAAAATATTTGCTTATTTCACTTTTTCAAATAATTGTTGGTGTTATTGTTTGTTTTCTTTTTCAAATTTTGAGAGACAAACCAAATCAAATTCAAACAATTGTCAAGCTCAGTTGGGCTTCCAAGCCTTAATGGCTTATTTTGTTTTCCTTGGTACACTTACATGATCATATGCAACTTTTGGTTCTCAAAACAAATAGGCGCAGAAATACAAAATAGGAAATAAAATAGTGATCATGCCACAAAAGCACCATGTACCAACCACTAATGTGCAACTACAGTTCTTTACAGACATTGATGTCACTTATAAATAAACAAATAAATATATATATAAATATATATCACAGTGTTTACACAACGAATACTTTCAATATTTTCCAAAAGGAAACCTACTGCACCTGGTTTTTGGACTGAGCTGGCGCCCTTGGCTGGAGCAATGGCAGAGGAAAGTGATGTGGAGAAGAACCCTTGGTCATTGCTGCAGCCCATTGGGGAGACTGCCCAGCCTACTGAGGAGAAAACCCAGCACCTTGACCATTGATATGTTTTTCCAATGTTTTACCTCCAGTTGTCGCATTAATATATTTGAGCTATCTCTGATGTTTGGTTCTGTACTCATCATAGGCATGCGGTGGGGTTGCATAAACAATGTATGATCTGAAAAGGAGCTTTCAGCATCACCTGTTGCCAGCTCAGGCCAACTGCTCTGGAGCGACTAATGAGTGGAGGAGATCAAAATGCTGCACCAGCTACACCCACTGAGGAGCCTGAAGAACCAGAAGATGAACAAGTGTCACCAGGAGCTGCCACTGAGGCACCTACAATGGTGATGCCTGACAACCTGACAGTGGTGGATCCTCAAGAGCTGGAGAGCCGATGGTATAATACCAGGCTGGAAGAAGTGGAGGAGGAGCCAGAGGAATATGAAATAGTGGAAGAAGAACAGACTGAAGTGAAGGAGAAGACAGAGGAAAAAGTGGTGCCCACAAAGTCAGTGAAGAGGAAGCAGCAGGAGAGTGGCATGGCCCAACCAGTGGTGCCACATCCCTCAAAGGCAGCCAGGGCTACCACTCTGCCTCCACTGCCACCTCCCCCAGGCCCTCCCCAGCCCTCTGCATGCCTCCGCCCGCAAAAGTGCCACCCAAAAAAGGAACTGGGTGGCTCAACAAAGCAGTGGTCCTGGCCCACCTTGTCAAGGAAGGTCAACTGGAAGAAGCCAAGCAACTGGTGAAGAAGTACGAGGGCAAGGACAAGACCTTTAAAGAGACGCTTCTTCAGCACAGTGGACTGATGAGAAGTAGTGGGTCTGATCCCAAAAGGGATTTCATGACCAGACTCAAATGACCAACTGCCCAGGGAGTGAAAACTGTAGCTGCTGCTTTGTGTGCCTTTTCAAGCCTTTGTGGCTTTTGCTTTTGCAAGCCCTGTGGGCTCCTGCATAGCAAGCCCTCTGTGGCTTTGTTTTCATCAAGCCCTTGTGGCTGCTGCTTTGCAAGCCTTCTGGGCTGTAGCACTGCAAGCCCTCAGTGGCTTTGTTCCATCAAGCCCTTGTGGCTGCTGCTTGGCAAGCCTTCTGGGCTGTAGCACTGCAAGCCCTCAGTGGCTTTGTTCCATCAAGCCCTTGTGGCTGCTGCTTTGCAAGCCTTCTGGGCTGTAGCACTGCAAGCCCTCAGTGGCTTTTAGTGGCTGCTGCTTTGCAAGTCTTCTTGGCTGTAGCACTGCAAGCCCTTAGTGGCTTTGTTCCATCAAGCCCTTGTGGCTGCTGCTTTGCAAGTCTTCTTGGCTGCAGCACTGCAAGCCTTTAGTGGCTTTGTATCTACCTTTGGCACGCCTATAACAATGTTTGTTGTGTCTTCATTCCTCCACATTGTAACATAGCCTTATTGGCTTTGGTAAAGATTCTTGCCCACTGGTCCAGCCTCTGCCCTTGACTGGAAAGCCATGGCTCAACAATGGAAAGTGGAGGACTTAGTCCAGGAGATTGAGCATTTGGAGAAATTGGAAACCAAACCGAAGGGAAAGAACATCATGAGCAAAATGATGGACAGCTTGGAACACAAGATGAAGTGTTTGCCAATGACACCAAGCATCATCCTGAAGATGATTGAGACCAGAGATGGCAGCAAGCTGGCTTCAGAGAGCAAGGACAAGCTCCTCAGTGTCCTTGATACTTTGTCAGGTCCCACTTCCAACATTAGACTGACTGCAGCTCAGCAAGGGATTGGAAGCCTGTTGTTTTGCAATGGAGCGCAAGCATCGCTTTATTTGCAGATTTGCATCGAATATCTGCAATACTGCTGTGTATGAACACACACTGCTTCAAGAATGCCTGGCAGAAGAGCTATTTCACTTGAAGCAACCTGGTGTCTTTGCAGATGGCATCTCTTTAATAGATGCACACCCACCGAAGAAACAATTTCATTGATGGAGCAAAGCTTTGGGCATGTGATTCCAATAGACAGCTTGCAGGTGGCTTCTAGCTGCCAATTGCAAAAAGCAGTGTGCACAAAGCAAGACATTGTGCTGGCAACACCTTTTCAAGCAATGGAAGCTGTGGCCTTTGTTTCCTACGAGGGGAATGTGTTTGCTTTCGTGAAGCTGCTGGAATTGGCAGAAGATGCTAAGCATATTGGAGCATGCTTTTGGATTCAATCAGCAAAACACTATTTGGTGCCTGCTGAGAACCTTTTGTGCCCATTGATTTACAACAAGGACCAGGACAAGATCAAGACACTGATTCCTTGGCAAGTGCGACAATTCTTGAACAAATGAATTTTGCATTCCTACCTGAAAAGGAATGTGCTGCTGCTTTTCTTGTTGCAAGCCTCATTGGCTTTTGGCTGCCAGCCTCACTGGCTTTTGCTTGCAAGCTTCATTGGCTTATGGCTGCAAAGCTTCATTGGCTTTTGTTTCGAAGCCTCATTGCCTTTTGGCTGCAAGCTTCATTGGCTTTGTTTTGCAAGCCTCATTGGCTTCTGTTTGCAAGCCTCATTGGCTTTTCTGTGCAAGCCTCAAATGCTTTTCTTTGGAAGCTTCATTGGCTTTTTATTTACAAGCCAGCTCTCATTGGCTTTTGCTTTAAGCCTACATGGCTTCTCTCACAAGCATGCATGGCTTTTGCACATGCCAAGAGCAACAAGTCCAGGCCTTGCCCCAGAGAACCATCCAACTGACCATGCACGCTGGACAGGACCTCACAAACAAACACAACAAGCAGCCACCAGCAAGCCTTTTTGGCTTCTGGCGCTTCCAATTGCAAGCCTGCATGGCTTTAAGCTTGCAAGCACTAAAAGGCTTTGGCTTCACATGGAAGCCATATATACATATTCTATTGGTGTCAATGTTCTTGCATTACGTTCCAATACAAATTTTTAAGTTTCTTGACAACATTTCAAAAAACATAAGAGCTGGAAAGTTACAACCAAAAGCAATGAAAATCAACATGTCCTCATATTGTTTTTTATCAAAAAAACTTGTCCTGATCAAAAAAAGAAGCCATTGGAAACTTTTTTCCCATGATAAAATAGATACTTTTTTAAAGTTATAAGTACTTAGCTAAGGACTTAGTAACCTTGTTAACCTTGCTAAGTACTTAGCAGGCACAGGGTTCATCTAAGTAAGCTTCATCGAAGTTGCCAAGGGTGCCAAAGCAAGAACGACCGGGGAGCTTGTCAGCATTCCGGATTTGGTTCCAATCTCCAGAGCAGCGGTGGAACCATTCTTCTGGGGTGGAGCTGGCAAGGGTCGCGGAGAGGATTTTTGGCCGCATGTACCTGCAGGCTGAAGAAGTATCATGTGAGAACCTGGAAACAATGACAAATTTCCAGCTTCATCGCTCCAAACATTTGATTTTTTTGGGCTTGTGTAAGACAAGTAATCAATGACCCTGCCTCTGCCCTTGGGTAACACCTGCTGCCAAGCCGTCCTGCTGCAACCTGGAGTCCACGTGCTTGAAGATCACTGCATCCAACTCTTGTCCGAGTGATTCCGCATGCCCTGTCATATAGAGGATTTCCTGGTTTGAGCGTAGTTGACATTGATGGCCACCAACGTCAAAGGTGATGGCGTAGTGGGAAAAATGGCAACGCGAGCACCATTCACTAACGGGCACATCNTGAGCGTAGTTGACATTGATGGCCACCAACGTCAAAGGTGATGGCGTAGTGGGAAAAATGGCAACGCGAGCACCATTCACTAACGGGCACATCAGAGAGGCAATGGAGCGCATAGGGAAACTCAGCGTTCGCTGCTCTGACAGCATATGTTTGGCAAAATTGATGCCCTGCTTCTCCCAGAATGTACTTCGGGTCGAACCGTTTCTCTACTTCTTCCCACATGAGCTTCATCGCAGGTATGTATTGCCCTTCTTCGTGTCCTCCGGACATGTTGCTCAGAGCTGAAAGGAGCAGGCCTTTGGACAACCTAGCACGCTGAAAATGGCTGCAGCACGGACCAGGATCAAGAAAGATGAATGCATGAGCAAGACTGTGAGCATGTCAGACAAAGAAAATGCTGCGCACATGACGAGGTAGAGAGGCATGGGCAAGGCATCCTGGCAGCTTTGAATACTCGCGATTCTCCAGGGTCAAAGAGCTTGCGACTTCTTCTGGCCTGCAACCTCCTTGCAAAATGATCTCATTGTGGCTCCACGCCATGTCGAGCAAAAAGAAATGAAAGCCGTACTCGTTCATATGTTTGGTCTGATGCTTGTATTTGCTAAGCCATGTGAATGTGAATTCGCACACTGAAGTCCTGACACCATGGAGACGAGTGGCATTGGCCGGAAGTGCAGGGTCACAAGTTTGTTTGCACCACTCGTCTGTGTGACCTGCCATGTGAAATTTGTCGCACACGTAGGTCACGCTCGGCGGGGCAATATCTGCAGCGGCTGCAGAGTGCATTGCTCGCCGTTGGGTGTCCTTGTGCAGGTGACAGGCATCATCACGCACCACTGTGCTCAATGATGGCAGCAAATCTTTCAAAGCAGCAACGCAGAGATACCGTTGACTCAAAGACTCACAGCCGTAAATCTCTTGTATGTACAAGATGACCCTTTCTGACAAGCAGGCGCAGAGCAGTCCTGCAGACTTTGCAAGCTGCCTCTGGGCAGAGTTGCTTTCCTTGTGCGTTGAACAAGTCACAGACATCAAATCCGTAGAGTCGGAAGATTGTAGCAGGTCTCCATGGGGCTGTACCAGCTCAAGCGGTGGCACTATGTAAGAAGCAGCGGCGGTGTGAGTTTGCTCTGGCGGATGCGGGCGCTTACAGGGCTTGAGCTTCTCACCCCCCACTTGCCGCATGCACTTGGACAAGACATCCTCTGGCACAGCAGAATCAGAAACCCAAGCTTGTCTGTGTGGTTCCGTTGCCTCCTGAAGCAGGACCACAAGTTGCTGGCCGTCATTCACGACCTTGTGCTGCAGAATCTCGACATCCTGACCGACAACGCAATCAATGTTTGAAAAATCTAAAGTCTGTTTGCGGCGAGCCCGGTCCGCCCGGTAACCAGAAAATTTCAAAACTATGCCATAATTGGTAAAAACAGGACCATCCCCACCAAAGCCCTTGATTCCATGAATGCAGCCGAAGCACTTCATGCAGACCATCAGCAGCATTCTTCTCGCAGTGCAGGGAGCAAAAGCAATGCCTGAAAGCAGGCGTCCTGGTACATGTGTGGCGCAAGGTGCGCCCCAGTATTTAAGAAAAGGAAGATCCTGCCAAAGCAGCTGCACACACAGCTCTGCGGTTCTTAGCATTGCCATCAAGGACAACCACATCGCAACGCATGTTGGCTTGTCAAGCACCCCGAACAGCACGGCACGAAAAGGCATCTTGCAAGGGGCCCAAAAATAAGCAGACCATCTCCTCCAAGGGTTTGAGGAAATCAGTGGCGGACACATCCAAGTTTGTAGTGCCCGGGTGAGAAGGCGCCACATATACCACCCTTGACTGATAAGAAGCCGTAGCCGTGCAGCCGGAAGGAGATGCAGCTGAGAATTGCTCACGGCTTGTTAGCACATCTGCTTCACTAGTGAAAGAAGCATGCTGCCGCACGAGACGCACATGGAAGTTCTGAAGCCAAGAAATGTTAAAACCAAAGGTAGAGGACAACATGAAGCAAGCGCGAGAGCTCTGCACAAAAAACATGTTGGCCTTGGCGCACACGATAATTGTACCACAGCAGCACCCCGGATTGAGAACAAGAGGCCTTCCTGCAGCGCAGCGGGATGTGTTGCTTTTAGATGATTCCGGGAAGGTCTATGATCACAGCAGCCGCTGCCGAGCTCCTGCATTCAGCGAGTCTGCTTTTGCATGCGCAGCAGTGCTGAGGGAGGGGCGCCAACTCTTGGATGACAGTTTCTCATCCATAGATCGCGTTTCTGTAGCGGAACAGAGGCTCTAATTTGCATGCCAGCTGCGTCACTAAACGCGGAGAAAGCTCTGCTGCTGGGTCTGCTTTGCGAATGGCTTCGGCAAGAACGCTTTGGCAGAGTTCGGAAGTCATGGTGGCCCCAGACGGAGAGACAGAGTGCGGCAAAAACACTTAGACTTGTCCTGACATGTTTCATGTTCCTTGCCTGGACATGAATGACCACCTGAAAGTATATTTGCAAGATGCTAGCAGTGCAATTTCTGGATTGCAAGTGTTACTGATATGAAGAATTACTTGAGTGGGTTTGGTGGAAAAGCACCCGGCACTTGACCCTGTCAGTTGCGTCGAAAATGAATGCAGCACAGAATGAAGCATGCATTCACAAGATGTCTGATATTCGACGGGCTGTGAGAATAAGCGCGGGAACAACATCATTTCTGCGCCCGCAACATCATTTCTGCGCCCGCGCCTCGTACCAGGATGCGATACATCGTCTGCGGCAACACCGCGGCAGCCTCACAGGCAGGAGAATGTATCAATGGAAGCCACGACCTATAAGATGCCTGTACAGCCCCAACGTGGAGCCTGACGTCGAATCGTGATGCAGAAACGGATCCAAAGGAGGAACTAGACAGACGTTGCAATTAACGACCGCAACTTTGTAACCTGCAAACTAGGAAGAGAAGAGGTCACAGCTTTTCCGGCATGATCAGCCAAGGAACAAAGTGTTGTTGCTGCGACTGCCTCATAGAAGATTGCAGCGTCGTCATCTGGTCAGGACTGTAACCTGACGAGGAAAGTTGCATGAACAAGCTGTGTTTGATGAGCGGAACAGAGCGACCAATAGTGTTTTTGATTCCGGGTGGGAAAGCGTAGAATTGATAACAATGATCTGGGCAACGTTGGTGAGAAAAGTACTATCCTCGGATTCGCCTCGTCCGCCTGACTGTCTGGTCCGCCTGATCCGCTGATCCGCTGGTCCGCTGGTCCGCTGGTGCGCCGGTGGGCTGCTGGTCCGTGGCGCTGGTCCGCTGGTCCGCTGGTTCGCTGGTTCGCTGGTCCGCCGCTGGTCCACTGGTGGTCCGCGCTGGTCTGCTGGTGATCTGCTGGTCCGCTGGTCCGGTCCGCTGGTCCGCTGCGTGGCTAGACGGCATGGAGATCATGGGGTTCGGCTGCGCCAAATCAATGGCAATGGCTTCCAAAGGAACTAGGCGATCGAACCAGACTGCGCAACTTTGAGCTCGCCAAGTGGCCGGCGGGCCGGTGAGTTGCAGGCAACGCGACAGTCTGGTCCGCTGCAAATGCTGATGATGAATCACAGTCGCACTGTGAAGCCCCGAATTTTCAAGTCTCCCAGTCAAAAAATCTTCAGGCAAGCCCTGCAGCATAGCATGAACAAACGGAGGGATGACTACTAGAGGTGGGGGCAAGCAGGCAATTCTACCGGCTGCAGGGCGCGCTGTCCTTCAGTGGGAGGAGGATCACCTCCACCAGGTGGATCGGACAGTTTATTTTCGACTTGCGGCTGGAATGGGAGGCCACCTGGCCGGCTTGGACGGGTCAGACTTCAACAGGGACATGACCGACAGCAAAAAAAACACCGATCAGTCGAGATCAACACGGCTGAGGACAGCGGATCACCAGACTGGTTGGGGCAAGACTGGGACAAGACGGCATTCCTCTGCTGGGACACTGGGGCATCAGTGGGAAAAGTCGGATGTAATTCATGAGCCGTATTGCAGTGCTCAGGCGCTCTTCTGGAAGAACTGGAGGACCCAGCTGCGACACTGCGCAAATGACCAAGGCTAACGACAAAACCGTGGCCTGGCAGCATCTGATGGAACGCAGCGCGTGAAAAGACAACACGGCCATGACGGACCTCACAGGTGCGCTGTTGGCAAACCTGCGTCAGGGCAATGCCCTCCAACACGGTAGCTTGATCAACGGCTGCTCCAAAAGCAACAGCACCTGAGTAGACTCGAGGACCAGAGGATGGATCAACAGGACGGACAGTGACTAGAGCTGCTACTAAGGTGCCTCCAACAGCCTGAGCAAGAATGAGATCGGCTAACAGAGGTGAAGGATGGACAACATCAATGGAAGTTGGAACGTCCGGTACAATGACATCATGCCACAACTGTATAATTTGGTCCTGAACATGCCTGGACAGAAACAAGTGAATGTACCAAACTCGTACCCATGGGCCTACGACATCAACTCGTCCTGATTGCATGCGTGCTTGCAGGGCAGTATTTAGATGGGCTGTGGTCTTACTAACTACTTGACTTGTGACAGTTAAGTAAGTTATAAATGCTTTACTAACTACATCTTAACTATATGCTAACTACCTCCTAAATAATTACTAATCCTTGTAACTTGCCTAATGTTTTTAAGATAGTTACTAAAATTTTATAATGGTTAGCTAGACATGTTAAAGATCTTAACGAAACATTTACTAGTTAGCCAAGTTAGCTCCTAAACAAGCTGATTAAATCTAATTAGTTAAATGAGTTAATTAGATTCAANACATGTTAAAGATCTTAACGAAACATTTACTAGTTAGCCAAGTTAGCTCCTAAACAAGCTGATTAAATCTAATTAGTTAAATGAGTTAATTAGATTCAAAAATGTGGAAAATAAAAAATATATTCTTGTATTTTTTTACATTGCAAATTAGCTTCAAGGGCTCATGTTTGTGCAAATTCACAAATTAGCCATGTGGGCTGTTGATTTCTTGTTTTCACACATTAGNTGTATTTTTTTACATTGCAAATTAGCTTCAAGGGCTCATGTTTGTGCAAATTCACAAATTAGCCATGTGGGCTGTTGATTTCTTGTTTTCACACATTAGTCTTTTGGGCTCTTGTTTTTGTGGTTTTTCAAATTAGCCATGACGCTGAATATTTTTACCTGTTGGCTGAAATTGAGTTTGTCTTGTTCCTCAAGGGAATGTGTCTGGATGCAATTTCAACGTGTGCATTGCATGCATAGCTCTTTGGGCTCTGCACATATAGTTTTGGCTGGCGCACACCTCATGATGGAGGAAGGTGAGGGAGCGTACTTAGATGGGCTGTGGGGTTACTAGCTAGTTAAGTGAGTTAAGTTGAAAATTAAGATGGTTAGTAACTAGTTAGATTGGAAATTAAGTTAGTTAGTTAAGTAGTTAGTAAAGGGTTAGCTAACT
>BGPT01002037.1:46035-61109 GCA_003297045.1 Symbiodinium sp. clade C Y103 | reverse complement strand
TTGAATCTAATTAACTCATTTAACTAATTAGATTTAATCAGCTTGTTTAGGAGCTAACTTGGCTAACTAGTAAATGTTTCGTTAAGATCTTTAACATGTTTAGCTAACGATTATTAAAAAATTTAGCAACTATCTTAAAAACATTAGGCAAGTTACAAGGATTAGTAACTATTTAGGAGGTAGTTAGCATATAGTTAAGATGTAGTTAGTAAAGCATTTATAACTTACTTAACTGTCACAAGTAGTTAGTAAGACCACAGCCCATCTAAGTATGAAGTGCACATTGAAAGGAGCTTCACCATTCGCTTTGACAAGGGAAAGAATCTGTTGATTCCCACTTCTCTGCTGGTGGAGGAGATGGAGTTATTGCCCAAATAGCCACCNGCATTTGAAACATATTAGCCAGCAGGCTTTCAAGTCTTGCTTGCAACACATTAGCCTTCTAGGCTTAAAGTGGTTAGGAATGAAGTTGAAGTTCATTAGTCCCTAAAGGCTCACACATGTTTTGTTGGCACTCATGTTTGTAAATGTGATGCTTCTGTGCAGCAATGGGGCTGCTAGTGGCCTTGAAAAATATATATAAAAAGCACAGACAGGAAAAACATGGGTGTCAAGGCATTCATGTGCCAAATTAACCCTGGAGGCTTCCTACCCATGTACTTTCCTGAGCTTTTGTGGGATTTTGTGAGCCTGTACGCTCTCATTTTTCAATTCAGCTAGCTGACTTGAAACCCAAAGAATTTGCATTTCAATTCAGCTAGCTGAATTGACATGCAAACTCTTTGGGTTTCAATTCAGCTAGCTGAATTGAAACGCAAACTGTTGGAATTTCAATTCAGCTAGCTGAATTGAAATACCAAGAGTTTAAATTTCAATTCAGCTAGCTGAATTGAAAATCACAATCCCCTCTAATGCAAATCAGTCACCTCCANTTTCAATTCAGCTAGCTGAATTGAAAATCACAATCCCCTCTAATGCAAATCAGTCACCTCCACATGGATTTTTCAAAAAAAAGGGTCACCAAGCCATAAAGCAAAGTAAAAACATTTTGGTTTTTCCATCATTCCAATTTTTTCCAGGTTTTTCTCTTTCCAGCTGAGAGCTTGGTCATCTTGCAAAAATACCACCAGCCTTGGAGGCCCAACCATTTTGTCAAGAATTTATTTCAATTCTAGAAGTTACTTCCTTATGACACTTTGCAGCTATTGTGGTTGCCCTGGAGGCATATAGATGAAATATGCTGTACAGGCTCAACACATCTTAGCATCTGACACTTTCACATTAGCCCTTGAAGCTCATCCATAGATTTTTGGGGAAGCTACCACATTAGCCCTTGAGGCTCAAAACCAGTCAGCTCTTGAAAGAAACACATTAGCCCTTGAGGCTCAACCATTCTTAGTTTTTCCAGGTGTCATCACATAGCCCTTGAGGCTCAACCCTTGTCAACTGCTGAAGGCAGAGCACATTAGCCAATAAGGCTCAACCCTGTCAGCTGCTGAAGCTACCACATTAGCCCTTGAGGCTCAACCATTACCATCCCTTCAACATGAGTTACTGCACACAATCTCCAGGGCTTTGGCTCTCAGGATTGCCAGGCAGGATTGCAACTTTGATTCAGAATTTGATCAATTTCGAACGGTCTGTGTACTCTGAAGTTGGCCCTTGAGATGGAAAGGCTTTCAGAGCCCGAGGTGTTTGCAATGGAGCCAGGTTTGTTGCATTCAAAATCTTTGGCCAGGAAGTTGGTCTCTTTGGCTGCTGAAATTTGGCACAGCTGGGGTGATGTCAGCAGCAGCAACCATGCCAGAATCAAGCATGGATTGTGCTCTCATGGTGATGTTGTATATTTGGAAAGCCATGGTGGGAACAAGTTTGATTGTGGTTGGCTGAAACTGTTGCTGAATGGGAAGACAGAAGGAGCCATGTGGTTGCTCCCTTGCAAGAATTGCTGGTTGCAGTGACTTTTGCCAAAGACAAGCAAAAGATCACAACTTTGATTCCCTGGAGCTTTAGATGAAAAGGAGGGAAGGCATGTGGCAGCGGTTTTTGTGCTGACACAAAACCTTTCGATATATTTGGTATATTGGAGCC
Organism: Symbiodinium sp. clade C Y103; assembly: GCA_003297045.1. Classification (NCBI taxonomy): domain Eukaryota; class Dinophyceae; order Suessiales; family Symbiodiniaceae; genus Cladocopium; species Cladocopium sp. clade C. Next base: position 59,018 of record BGPT01002037.1, on the reverse strand, counting down.
TTTTTGGGCTGAATACTTGGTTCTTTGCAACAGAAAGCCTCTCTGGCCTACATAAGCCTTCAGTGGCTCAAACATTCATGGTTTCATCCGCATCGTCAAAGGTGTTCAACATCAAAAGCCTTGAGGCTCACATACATTGTGGAACCTCCAACATTATATTCCACATCAGAAGCTTGCTTTTGGTGGTCACATGTCAAAAACAAATTAGCCATTTTGGGCCCACATATATAAAAACGACAATGGTTCTTTGGCTTTATGCTGTTGTATTTTGCAATATAGTTTTTCAAAATATTGATCACAATTAACAAAACTAAGTAGTTAGTAACTAGTTAGCTAACCCTTTACTAACTACTTAACTAACTAACTTAATTTCCAATCTAACTAGTTACTAACCATCTTAATTTTCAACTTAACTCACTTAACTAGACATCTCGAGCAAACTGAGCGTCGGAGGGCTGGTTCGTGCGCTGGAGGACCGAGGATCAGGGGATGGACGGGCTGAATGGGAAGTGTCATCAGGTCGATCTTGCAAGGCATCAGCAGGAGACAACACATCTCCTGCAGCTGCCTAAGCAAAGACTTTACCTTAGTTCTGGGACTAGGCGGAATAGGATCATCTGGAGCAGAGATCAATACGGCCACGGATGACAGCGGATCACCACGCTCAACGCTTGGCTCCCTCGGCGACCAATTGGCAATTAAATCAGATGCAAACTTGGCAGCAGGTGGCAAAATTCAAAGGAGTCGACCCCAAAGACAAAGAAGGATACAGACCCCAAGGCTTCTCGGTCCAGGCTTGAAAGGCGGACAATGAACATGAAAAGTGAACAATCTCAGCGGTTGGTTCATGAAAGACGACTACATCAACTGTATCAGCAAAACTGACCAAATCCGGAAACTGTAACGGGGGCAAAATGCCACGTGATGTTGAGGTGTGCAAAATGCCAACCCCAGTGACACTTGACATCGGAACCGGCCTGCAACAATGACTTGGACTTGCAAAGGAAGTATCACCCGCAATCTCCAACGTAAGAAAAGTCGCATTGTGCAAAGCTGCCCAAGGGGACAAAAACCAAGGCTTGTGAACACACGAATGCAGCCAAGACATTGGCAACATGGGCGTGGTCAAACAATGACCCGGTTCAATTTCCTGAGCCCAGTCAACATAAGCTAGACTGGGGATGTTGGGACCTTGCCCTAGACCAGGGTACTGTGTAGTCATTGCTGGCCCGGCCGACCAAAAGGCTGCATGGCCGTGATTGACACCAGGCAAGGCAGGCGAGCCCTCCATATTGGCATCGGCCTCCAATCGCGGTCTTTTTACCGCATGCAGTTCTTGAGCAGCCAGCTCTTCGGCAGACTGATGCAATTCGCTCAATGAAGATTGCAAATGGGCGAGGCTTTCGGAAATTTTGGATGAATTGGCAGTGCTGACCTCCTTGAGATCGTTCTCCACTTCGGCATCCACTACCTCTTCGGTATTGGTGACTCCTGCGCCTGCTTTGGTGCGATTCAATGTCTCGTAGGCTGTGGTGTAGAGTGCCTGGGCTGCTCGAATGCGTGAAACAGCGGCATCTTCTTGTTCTCGGAATTGACGACCGCAGTCTTGCCACTTGGCAATTGACTCCTGCAAAAACTTGATCCAAGAAGAATGCAAGTTGCTTCTGTGGAGCTGCGCGTCGGCAAGCTCCCGTTTTGCCTTGGTCAAATGGGTCACGGCGGAACGCAAGATCTTTGATTCCTTCTGTGCATACTTGGCTTGGAAGGCATGGAACGCCGCCTGAACTTCCGGTGGACAACTGTCGGGATTCGTGGAGATCATCGCAATCAGTTCTGCAGTTTGAGGATCTAACTGAGTACTGGTGGCTGGCGGCGGCAGCGGAGCTGGCATCATGTGCAAAGCTGGGGCTGACATATTCCAGGGAGGGTCTGCTTGCGGTGGAGGCAAGGCAATACTTTTAGAATTGTCTTGTCGTGGACCTCGACCCTTGCCACGTCCACGGCTCGCTGGCTGGGTTGCCGCTGCTGGGCACTTGGAGCGCCCTGATCGCGTCTCCTGGATGGGCGTCTGGGAGGCTGCACCCATTGCTGACCTCCCCAGGAAGACTGGCCCGCATTTCGATTGCCATTCCTGTGCTTGGTTGATGGGCGGTGACCAGAGTTGCAAACAAAATCTCTGTCCGCTGCGTCGGCCCAAGACTGGCCACAACGATCGCAGTGACCAGCTGAGGCTTTTCTCATGATTCTGCAATTGACGCAGAACCAAGGCTCCTCTCCACTTTGTTGATTCTGCCAAGACGTCATTGCGTGATGGGAGATCAACCCTCGGATGCGCTTCAGTTGTGAAGGATCTTTGGAATGGTGGGTACTGAAAGACTTTGTAAATCAACTTGAGGCGAGCTAGGGACGGCACACTCTGGGTAGTGCGAACCTTCCACCACCAAAATCGAGCCAGAGCGCGCTTGCGACGCAACTCTATTCGAACTGTCAAAACGATGCCGTTCTGAATGAATCCCACAATCAGAAACAATGGAAAAAATCGCATGAGACGAGTCGAAATCCAAATAAATGTCAAAATTGTCAGCTTAACGCAGAGAGCTGAAGACCAGAAATCAAGGCCCCGTGAATGACCACGTAGACCAGGAACCACGATGGGGAACAAGGCCAAAATCGGATCAAGGAAATCCGCAGAACCAGAGTGGCCTGAACCCACTTCCCAGGATGTTAAGGAGCTGGGACTCCTGTCACCCGGAATGAAGAGCAAGTAGGTGCAGACAAAGTCAATGCACACTGTTGCAGGTTCAAAACAGGCAGATGAAGGTTGTGATCTCTCGGCTGTAGAGCTCGAAGTTCAACCCGCGGAGTGAGGAGGGAAACTCTGCTAAGGCTAGAGCAGTCAAGCGCCACTGAACGGGGAACCGGGGGCCCAAAACCTTCCTATTTTATCCATGAAACTTAATTCAACTCTCATCAAGCCACCATTGAGAAGCCCCCTTGATGGTCACGGTATGTCACGGTCACCTGCTGGGACGATCAGGTGACTTTCCTGGCGGCCGCTGTCGGGGTGCGCCAAGTTGGAGGAGCGAAAGCCATGAATGATGGGGATTGTATGACTTAAGATGTGACTTGAGAAATATTTTGACAATGGAAATATAGCTTATGAGATATTAGCTTGCGATATTTTTGGACATGTAGCTTGAGATATGTCATATCTTAAGATATAATGCATTGCTATGGCCTGGTATGACCTGAAGATAGAACCACTGAAGACACTGAAGATAGAACCACTTGGGGATATCTCAAAGATCCGCAAATATTCAGTTCCAGGTTTGGCCATTCTGCCACCAATTGTCCCGCAGAAATCACAAGATTTGCGACTTGAGTTTACACCATGGACAGAATGTTTGTTCCGGAATCATTTGGTCATATTTGTGAATATCCCAAAAAATGACAAAAATCAACAGATTAACGGTGGCAAAAAGGCTGTGCCACCCTTCTGAAATGACGTTACCAAGGTCTTGGCAGTGTGCTGATTACAATGCATACTTCAATAGATATGCTAGTGTAGTTTGTTCCATAGTGATTCAACAGATGTTTCTCCAGGACTTTGGGTAGAGGCTGGCACAAAGAGCACCCGAAGATTGATGTACCAGGTGAAGAAGTGCATGGCAAAAGGTGCCTCGCAAAGAAGAGTTTCTCTTGTTGGAGGACCAGCTTCAAATCGTCCAAAATTAGACCATTTTAGTATTGAACCTATGATTTTCAGGATCCCCCATTTTAAGAAACCCCCATGCAATACATATTTAATAGTATATATAATCAGACATGCAACTATCCGTTGCTGTCAAGGTTGCCATTTCGACATGTATCGTGGCACAGTTTCTCTTCTCATGTTCCCAGCAGCATTTAGGCATTCCCGACGCCACGTGGGAAAAAATTTCCTTTGCACATGACTTTGCATCGCCGCCAGCCTTTCTCACCAGCATTCAGACGCTCAACAACGAAAATGGCCTGCCAGAGAAGAACTCAGAACCTTGGTTCACCGTCCCTTAGCGAAAAGGTAAATGGAATTTGGATCGATGAACATCACATTCCGCTTGGTTCTGGTTCCTTTTTCAGGTGTTCGGAGACTCATCTGACAACTTAGATCCGTTCGCAACGCCCGTCTGTCAACAGCAAATCATGAAGGGTGACCACAGACGCGTCACTTAGCGATGTGTTGAAGAGATCAGAGAAGTTGGTGACACTTGCAAAACAAAGGTTGGAGTGAACGTCGTGAAAGATAATGAAGCATGGGTGGGACACTTAGTTCAGGGTGGGTCCCGGGTGGGTCACGGAGCTGGGTGGCCAGGGAAGAGACGCAACACGACGCAACACGACGCGACGCTCTCCGCTCTCCGCTGAAGTCTCTTTGGAGATGGCGGAGACATCAGAGCATGGTGGCGCACAGGCGCTTACCGGCGAGCTGAGCTCTGAATGGATGGAGAATAACGGATATTCGTATTTGGTATGCAAGGTAAGAAACTCTGCGAAATGGCATGAAATTACTCAACTGATGCCTTCTAGATGCAGAACGACTTGGACAAAATAGAGGTTGCTGAAACCGGTTGTTTCTGTTTCTATATGTTATATAGCTTGGCAACTTCAGGTTAACAACGCTGACAGGTTAACCAGGATGAAGTGGTGGGCTACATTGCTATCGAGTATGGTGTTGCGACCTTGCAATCAAGCACAGGTGCCAAGTGCGATGGAGTGTGATGAAGGGCGGGCAAGGGACATTTGGTGCTTTGTTGTTGATAGATGGAATGGCAGATGGCAGTTGGAGTAAGTATACCACTCCAGACGACTATATGGATCTACATGAGACGTACAACGTGCTGAGACTCACAAAGTTCCCAAGTTCCCAAATATCCGTTCATTGCCAATGGCTGCCCTATCTTTGGACTTGGGACCTAGCTCTTCTTTAAGCACGCATGGAAAGCATGAGGTCGATTCATTCATCTCCAGGTGCCCAGGTTACCATGGCAGCTGTGATGTCGGGACGCACCATTTACGGTTGGGAGACTGGATCATATGATGTGGCACTGGGCACCGACCTTTCAGTTGCTGCCCCATTGGCGGTGGCAAGCCAGTGCACACATTACGGTGCTGATGGCGGCTGGGCGCGACTTCGAGGAAGCCGGAAGGGCTTTCCGACATAAACGGATGACATCGGAACACTAAGCCCTGTTGATTTGTTAGCGGGATTTAGAAATTGGTTTCATGAGGATTGTTACAACCCAAATAATGGGAATATTCATCAACCAATCCAGGGTTTTTGAGACATCCCACAGGCAAACTTGGCAACCTTTGTAGGAGTTTCATCATCTACTGTGAAAGTTGCCATCGACGAGGATGTGAATTGCGATTCTGAGAGAAGCCACACAAATGAAATTGTGAGCGTTTGTGCCTTCTCTGGCCCTTGTGTTCTTTGAATTCGGACATAATGTTTCCTTGTGCATGAAAATTCGGAGTCTGGGCAACCCCGGAGATCTGCAAAGTACAGGGGCGAGGCACTTTGCACAAGACTTGAAGAGATGTAGGCATCATCAGCAGGTCTCATGAGGTTCTCTCCGGGTTTGCCGAGAGTCAGCAGCAAACCAAAACGGCCCCTGAGCCAGTTTGAAAGCTGTGCTGATTCCAGTTTGAAGTTTGAACCCAAAGAATTTCAAACCTGGGTGGTAGTGCAAGAATGTGGCTGAATTTAGAGCTGTGCATCCCTAGTGGCACTATCAATAGTGTCCCGAAGGCTCGGGTGAAGTAATAGTCCAGCAAGCGACACTATCCCACAAACCCTCTCAATCCATGTGAGAAGGATGAGAAGGGGTGGGCGGACCTACCTTGACTAGTCAGGCCAATGCTGCTCTGGCTACCAAAAATTTTGCTGCGAGGCAGGGCGGGAGGTTCTGGCAGTGCCACTACATTGAATGCTCAGTGCATGGACCTTCTCAGCCTTAGAGTGAATCCGTTTTTTTTTTCGAACAGCCACTTTTGTGAGCCATCCACCAAAGCCAGCCGCAGCACAAGATGGGACCTATATCAACTATCATAAATGTTATCGTGTTATCCATACATGCAATGATTTTTCCCCTTGATGATGTACAAGTGGCAACTATCCGTAGCCATTTTGGCTCAAGTGCCTTGACCCAAAATAGCACTTGTTGTTTTCTATTTTCTTTTAATGTGGAGGGACCACACGTGACAGGGTAGAGGTACTACCCCCATTCCTCTGGTGGATGGCCACTCCTGGCATTCATGTGGCCGTCCATACTGAGGAGACCCTGCTTTCAGCGGGGGCCTGGCTCGATTTCAGCCAGCATATCCACACCTTGGTGCTTGCCGGGCGAGTGGATGAGGCGAGGCTGCTTTGGGGGTCGGTTTTTGAAGTCGTGCATCTGGGAGTCGACCCAGCTCTGCCAGTCTTACAATCTGAAGCCATGCCACCCCTCAGGCGAGTGCCATGTTGTAACATGCCATGTGCAAGATGTGAAGCGGCTAGAGGGGGTTTCCAATTTCCTTTCATCGGCACCTGGACTCGCCGAGCCGTTTTCGCCTAACACGGAGAGACCGTGGCAGCCACCTGGGACCGCTTTCATGCTGCGCCCCATGAGAGATTGGATCTCCTGGCCGTGCAGATGGTGGCTTCTGGGCGCAGGGCGGAGGATTTCATCCCGAGGCACATCGCCTTGCTCTCGGACCGTTTGTCCTTGGGCTTGGATGGGATCTCCCTTTCCACTTCTTTGCGCTATGGCACATCTGGCAGCGAGGAGATGGAGTGTGGCAAGACCCTTGGTTTTTCAGGGATGAGGAGCAGAATGCCAGCGCCCAAGCTGGACGGTGCCTGCGCCTGCTGCTTGGAGCGCATCTGGCCGAGCTTGAGAGGATCCCTGAGACCTGCGTGGTTTGCAACCTCCCCAGATTCTCTGACTGCCCACGTTGCGGGGAGGCTTGGACTTCTGTGCCATGTGCGATGATGAGGATTCGTCTTCCAGCTCCTCGTGATGCTCTGGGAGGAGTGACCCCCCGGTTTCAGGGCATATAAGGGTAGAGGAACTGCCTAGCCCTCCTATGCAAGCTATCAAGGTCATGGTGTGGCCTGCTTGCCAGGAACAACAGGGGAGGTTCAGGTTTCGGGTGGTGTCCAGACTGTCAGGTTTCGGGGTGTCCAGTCTGGTGTCCCTTCTCCTTTGGGACCCACACAATGCTGATGCTTCTTCACCGCAGTTCGTGCTTCAAGTCTTCGGCGCGTCTGCTTTGGCCATGGCTTCTGGGCACGGTCGCTATGCAACAGAAGCAGCAGCAGGGCCCCTTGACGCGGAAACCAATCTGACCCAGGTCCAACAGGCTCGGGTTAGGGAGTACCGCGAGAAGTACCTCCTCTTCGACGATGCTGACTTTGCCTATGCCTTCAGCAGCTTGGAGGAGGCCAAGCTTGCAGGAGGGGATTTCTTGGCGGCAGCTTGGGCGAAAGTTCGGGCTCAGGAAGATGAGAAGTTGATCCTTGCTGCTGCTGCTGCTGCTGCTGCAGCCGTGGAGAACCTTCGAGCTCAGCCTTCTTCAGGGGAGCTTCAACTAAGACATCTCCAAGCGTCCTGCCATCAGGCTGCGACCCAACGACAATCAGCCTGAGCAGATCCTCCAGCGGGTTGAGACGCTCAAGCAGGTCTTTCTCTCTTGTGGAGTCCTTCGGCCCATGGGTGATCTATCCGAGCGAATGCAGCAAGAGTGGCAGACGGGAGTGACCCGAGGACAAGGTCACCCAAGCTGACAAGGCTACCATCATCAACTGTGTTTGGACCTTTGTCGAGCTCCAAGCATTGAAGCCCCTGTTCGAGCCCTCAACGGCCTCCGTTGGTTGGTGAAAAACGGCAACCTTGGGTGGCCCCTGGGTGGAGTTCGCACCCCAGTTCCAACTGAGCAGAAGGCCAAGAAGAAGAGCCAGGCTGTTGTGGTGGAACCGCCCATGATGTCTTTTCTCGAGGACCAGATTGAGGAGAACTTCAGATTGGGCAACAGCAACTGGCGTCGGCTCCTTGGTAGTTGGCTGGTGGCTCAAAGCTGCCTGAGGTACAGGCATGTGTCCTGGTCCAATCCTGTGAAGTTGACCCTGTCCACAATTCATGCGAGATGTGCTAAGGGCAAGCAGGTCGAAAATCGACAAGGATTTGATTGGGCAGCACCAGCCAGATTTACATCTGGATTCGCGTGGGCCGAAGCCTGGCTCAGAGAGTATCAGTAGCTCCCAGTCGCAGTGGCTACCAAAGCTGGCTTCTGCTTGACAACCAAGGGATGGCCTACTCCATCAAGGACATCCAGGCAGCGGCTCGTGATCTTTTTAAAGGTCTGGTGGAGCCTCGAGGGCCTTACAACATACAGCTTCAGGCGCCTGATGCCGACAGTGGGTCATATGCTCCAGTTCTCAGATGAAGAGATGCTAGCCTTAGGCGACTGGACAGACCACGGCAAGTCCAAAGCAGCGATGCCCCACCTGTACCCCGCTGCTCGCTACACTCAATCAGTTCGGGTGAAGACTGTGCCATAGCCCAGATGGCTGAGTTTGAGGCCTGGGAAGTGATCCCACGTTCGGCGCTTAATGAGGCTGATGACTTGGCTCAACAGGAGGTGGACAAGAAGATCCAGCAAGACCTGACAGTCTTGTGGGCTCTGCCACCGGACGCTGTCCAACTCCAAGCCCACTTCAGGCTTTCCGAAGAGCTGACAACAGCTGCTAAGAAGAAGCGATCTTCTGAGCAGCGGGCTGCTGCGGGTGATCCGATGCCTGCGGAAATCAAGGGCTATGTGCTCATGGGTGCACCCAGACCCTGAAGTCCGGCGCACGTTTGTCTGGCTAGGGCTTAGGCAACTTAATTTAAATCCTTGGATTTTTTTTTTAATCCTTGGATTTTTTTTGAAATCCTAACTTCGTTTTAGGGGAACTTGTTAATAGCATCCTCCTTGAACTGACTGAGTTGGGAGAGGCCAGCGAGGAATGCTCTTGGCCTTCAAAAAGTGTCACTAACAAAAGGAGCCAGCATCCTTAAAGAATCTGTCACTGATAGTAAGAAAAGAGCCACAAAGCTTCCTTTAAACAGCTGTCGCAAATAAAGGAACCAGCAAGGCATCCAATATTTGGCATTGAATTTACATGGGTAAAGGAGCCAGCAAGGCATCCTTCAAAACCCGGCTGTTAAGGAGCTGCCAAGCATCCTGAAGATTGAAGCCAGCTCTGTCCACAAACCAAGCCAGGCTGGAGCCACTCCTTTTGCTTCGCCGGACTACGTTCAGGAGTCTGCCTGGAACTTGCCCAGCATATTGTCTCAAGAAATGGCAAACCTACCGTCTCAAATATTCAGCTGGCCAATCAGAACAAAACAATTATTCAGCTCGGCTCACACAGCTGCAATCACTCAGACTATAAGAAGATGGTGCTAGAAATTGAAACAAAGAAGAAGGAGGCGCTTGCACTTTCAGACCAACTCAACCATGTCTCAACACACTTTGACAAGCCTCAGCGACAATGAAGTGCAAATGCGAATGAAGGTGTAAACCTGCTGGTCTATGCAAGCAACTTTCAAAAATCTCGGAGGAGAAAGTCTAGAATTGACATCTACGTTCATGGAGGTGGGATGCTCTCCTCCCAGGAGATGAAGCAATCTCATGGTGCAGGCTCAGGGATCCCCCGCGTCTGCAGACACAGAACTTAAGGCAGGCAGGGATGTCAAGTCAGCAATGAGCATGGTTTTGCACACTGCCATGGGCAAGATACAGGCAAGTATTGGAAGCAATATATACTATTCAAAAATGAATATATATATATATATATATAAATATATATATATATATATATATATATATTTGACATCACACACACACGCACACACACACATATATATATATATATACACACACACGCATTTTCTGTCTGTCACAAGATGAGATCCATAATGCACAGCAACTGAATGTCTGTTCTGAATAGATTTTCTAGTCGTCCGAGGTGAGGCGCATACCGACTTCCAACCTATCCGTTTGTACTCATGAACTCAAGCTTCAAAATCTATCTTAGGGCTTCACATCCCTTGGTCTGGAAACCTGCAACCTAGGCCTCAGCACTTTCTAACTACAAACTGCCCATTAAAAATTCCTTCCAATCCAACCCCAGATCTCAGCACCCAAAGAGAAGGAGACGGGATGAAGGAAAAGAAGCGTATGATGACTAAACCTGATCCGAGTCTCCTTTCATCCTGCTTTCACGTCAAAAACTGCACCGGCGCTTTTATTGAAGACATTTTTTTGGACAACATGCCCGCACTAGAATTTCTAAATCAAAAATCCGGGTGCTTTATTTCATTATTATTGACTGCCTATCGGGCGGACCAAGAAGATAGCACAAAGAAATTGATTTCGAGATCTGAGATTCACATGGTGACTATTTTTGCGCGCGCAATTTCAATATAAAAATGGGCCTGCAAAAACTTACTTCAAACTAAAGGTTCTTCAGCGGTTTGGTCCCCGCAATGCCCGGTGCAGTCGGGCAAAACTTGTGCTGAGCCTGGGCCCTTAGCAACTTAGCAGAGTATTGAACAGAAACCTCATCATAGATCCATGGCGCAAAAACGATGAAATCTTTGAAGGTATTGTTGGGCAAAACTTTTGTGCCTAGGCGCCACTTGGATTTTTGGGCAAAAAACACTGTCGAAAATCCATGGTGGAAAAGAAGGACAAATAATTTCAAGATGTAGCTGGGCATTTTTTTGTTGAGCCTGCGCGCCCAAGAAGTTTTTCAATAAAAACCATCCAAAACCTTTGTCAAATCCATGACGGAAAAACAGGATCACTTCTTTCAAGATATAGCTCGGCATTTTTTTGCTGAGCCTGGGCGCCCAGGAGGTTTTGAAACAAACACCTTGTCAAAAATCCATGGCGGAAAAAAAGGATAAATAATTTAAAGATGTAGCTGGGCATTTTTTTTGCTGAACTTGGGCGCCCAGGAGGTTTTGAAACAAACACCTTGTCAAAAATCCATGGCGGAAAAAANAAAGATGTAGCTGGGCATTTTTTTTGCTGAACTTGGGCGCCCAGGAGGTTTTGAAACAAACACCTTGTCAAAAATCCATGGCGGAAAAAAAGGACAAATAATTTAACGATATAGCTGGGCATTTTTTTTGCTGAGCCTGGGCGTCCAGGAGGTTTTGAAACAAACACCTTTGTCAAAAATCCATGGCAGAAAAAAAGGACAAACCATTTCAAGATATAGCTGGGCATTTTTGTTTGCTGAGCCTGGGCGCCCAGGAAGTTTTGAAACAAACACCTTGTCAAAAATCCATGGCGGAAAAAAAGGACAAAACTTTTAAAGATATAACTGGGCATTTTTTTTGCCGAGCCTGGGCGCCCAGGAGGTTTTGAAACAAACACCTTGTCAAAAATCCATGGCGGAAAAAAAGGACAAATAATTTCAAGATGTAGCTGGGCATTTTTTTTGCTGAGCCTGGGCGCCCAGGAGGTTTTGAAACAAAAACCTTGTCAAAAATCCATGGCGGAAAAAAAGGACAAATCATTTCAAGATAGAACTGGGCATTTCTTTTGCTGAGCCTGGGCGCCCAGGAGGTTTTGAAACAAACACCTTGTCAAAAATCCATGGCGGAAAAAAAGGACAAATAATTTAAAGATGTAGCTGGGCATTTTTTTTGCTGAGCCTGGGCGCCCAGGAGGTTTTGAAACAAACACCTTTGTCAAAAATCCATGGCGGAAAAAAAGGACAAAACATTTAAAGATATAACTGGGCATTTTTTTTGCTGAGCCTGGGCGCCCAGGAGGTTTTGAAACAAACACCTTTGTCAAAAATCCATGGCAGAAAAAAGGACAAATAATTTCAAGATGTAGCTGGGCATTTTTTTTGCTGAGCCTGGGTGCCCAGGAGGTTTTGAAACAAAAACCTTGTCAAAAATCCATGGCGGAAAAAAAGGACAAATCATTTCAAGATAGAACTGGGCATTTTTTTTGCCGAGCCTGGGCGCCCAGGAGGTCTTGAAACAAACACCTTGTCAACAATCCATGGCGGAAAAAACGGACAAATAATTTAAAGATGTAGCTGGGCATTTTTTTTGCTGAACTTGGGCGCCCAGGAGGTTTTGAAACAAACACCTTGTCAAAAATCCATGGCGGAAAAAANAAAGATGTAGCTGGGCATTTTTTTTGCTGAACTTGGGCGCCCAGGAGGTTTTGAAACAAACACCTTGTCAAAAATCCATGGCGGAAAAAAAGGACAAATCATTTCAAGATATAACTGGGCATTTCTTTTGCTGAGCCTGGGCGCCCAGGAGGTTTTGAAACAAACACCTTGTCAAAAATCCATGGCGGAGAAAAAGGACACAACATTTCAAGATATAGGTGGGCATTTGTTTTGCTGAGCCTGGGCTTGAACTGTTTGCTTCCCATTTTTTGGGCGGCAGGCATTTTGTCAGACGCCATATTTTATCTTGAGTTGTTTGCTTCCCGGTTTTTGGGCCCCAGGCTTTTTGAAACATGACTGCCGCGAAAAAATGGGAAGCAAACGGGTCAACATGAAAAACTGGCACCGTACAAAAATGACTGGAACCACAAAAAAGGGAAGCAAACAGCTCAAGATAGAAAACTGGCGCCTTACAAAAATACTGGGACCAAAACAATGGGAAGCAAACAGCTCAAGATGAAAAACTGGCACCTTACAAAAATGACTGGGACCAAAAAATGGGAAGCAAACAGCTCAAGATAGAAAACTGGCATCTTACAAAAATGACTGGGACCCAAAAAATGGGAAGCAAACAGCTCAAGATAGAAAACTGGCATCTTACAAAAATGACTGGGACCCAAAAAATGGGAAGCAAACAGCTCAAGATAGAAAACTGGCATCTTACAAAAATGACTGGGACCCAAAAAATGGGAAGCAAACAGCTCAAGATAGAAAA
>BGPT01002037.1:29703-43183 GCA_003297045.1 Symbiodinium sp. clade C Y103 | reverse complement strand
TCCTGGGCGCCCAGGAGGTGGCTAACAGGGCATCGGCGGAGAAATCTGTTACACAGATGTGCGACGTTTTCTTTGCAAAAATTAAGTCGCTTAAATCGTTGTTGCAGCTTGGTCAAGGTACAACATGATGGCATTTTTAAAAAANCTGTTACACAGATGTGCGACGTTTTCTTTGCAAAAATTAAGTCGCTTAAATCGTTGTTGCAGCTTGGTCAAGGTACAACATGATGGCATTTTTAAAAAACCCCTGGGCGCCCAGGAGGTTTTTTAGTAGCCCAAAATTGAAAAATGCATAGTCGCAGTGCTCGCCGTTTGTTTGGAAAAACCTTAGAGTTTAGGGTTTAGGGTTGTTCACGATGACATGTAAAGATTTTAAAATCATGACACATAGTTTGTTTTTTAAAACGTATTTCTTTTGCCCCTCACCGTTTAAGGCGGAACAACGCACTCAAAGATACGCGCGCGCACAAAGTTTTATCTAAAATGTTCTAAAACATTTTGATGAAAAAGGTGGGATTAAACAATGCGATGTTCAGTTTGGTTGATTCATTCATTTTATCTAGCAAAGATAAAAATTTGAACATGAATTGTTTTCCAGCACTGTTGAACTGTTGCAACAAAAACCGTGTGATGCGATCAATATATTACAATAGTTTGTTAAACATCAATATAATAGAAATATATATATATATATATATATGTATATATATATATATGCGTATATGTAAACATATATATATATATTTGGTATATGTGTATATATATATATATACACATGTGTGTGCAATATTTCTGTAAGTCCTTGGCTGTTTGTTTTATATGTCGTTTGCTTTCTTACTCATGTGATTATTTTGTTATTCCTTTCGTTTTGACGTTATGATTGTCATTGCCTTTAAGCTATCTACTGCCGTTCGTCGAGTAAAAACTTAAGGGTTTAGGGTTTAGGATTTGGGGTTATACGGCAACGACCTGTATAAATGAGAAATATGAAACACGATTGTTTTCACATTATCTTTGTGGTTTCAAAGACATGTGTTGAGTCGACTCAAGTTGTTTCGAAAAAATCAAGGCTCGCTGGCCTAAAAAAATTGTCATCCACTGCTCTATATGTTCAGCACGGAAAAAGCAAAGGCAGCTATTGCCATGGTGACATTCAATTTAGGATTGATACATCTATTCTTGCAAGTTGGAAAATAACACCCTATCAGTTTATCCCCCTAAATTTTTGCGGCAAGGTTTGATTGCGACTTAAAGTTTGAAACAAGAATTCAGCCGAAATGAACATGTTAAACGAATATATCTATTCTCGCGGCGCTTTGATGGCAAGCCTAAGCGCGCAGTCCTTTATTGATCTTGTTGGATTTTGTTACTATTGTTTTTTGTTTTTTGCACTGCATTTGTTGTTGTTTCCTCTATCTTTTATTCTCATTCAGATTATTACTATTCTTTGTTGTTTAAATCTGACTGGTAGTGATGTTCAAACATGATTGTAATGAAAACTATTGTGATGCATGCTTTCACGGCGAAAGCAAGCGCTGCAAGTAACTTCTGGCAGGACAGCTCGTCGAAGCCGATGCCTCAGCAGCACTGAAAACTATTCTAGCTGCTAGCTTGACACAAGCCAGCCGGGTGCGTTGCTCACACTTGGTGCAGGTGCAGGCAATTTTTTGTCCAACCCCCCCCGAAAAGAACATAACTTGTAAGATTGCTGGTATTACTATTCGACGAAAGCCTTCAAATTTTGTTGAAGAGCTTGCAGCGCCCTTTGGACAGCAGAAAGTGTTTTTCTTTTTCACGGCGTCATTTTTTCAGGAGCCGGCGAGAGGCGTCCTCCAAAATCTGAATCTGGCAACAGAATTCTCCAGGAGCCTGTCAGGAGGCATCCTTTGTCTTTGAATGGCTTGAAGGAAGCATCCCCCAGACTAAGGAGCTTAGAAAGCATCCCCCAGACTAAGGAGCTTAGACCCTGCTGAAAGTGACGACGCAGAAATACAAAGCGCAGTGCAATGTCAAATGCGACGACCAAGTGCGCAAAACGAATGACGTGACTCACAGCTGACAATGCAGTGACACGGGCGTCAAAGAATGACACGACGCAGGGGCAATCTGCAGCGATGGTTTTGGATAGCTGAAAGTTGCTCTGATATGTCCGGTAAAAGTACTTCCGGAAAAGAATCTTTGGCTTCACGACTCATCATCTCCAGTGCCTAGTAGCAACTGAGCGATGACAAACAAACAAAATTTGCAAATGCGACGCTTTCAGCGTTTGGAACTCTTGACATTCAAACGTGCGCGTGTCACTTTGGAAAGACGCCTCTTTCTAAAAGTTGACCACCGCTCTTTCATGGCCTTCAGCCGATAGGTGACCAGCTTGACCCTGTGGCGAAATGTGGCCCAGCTCCAAACCTCAGAGTTGTGGTTTAAAAATCCCATAGTGAAAAAAAATGTCAAAGTTTGCAACGAACTGTGGCCTGGCTCCACGCTGTTCTTTCATTAATCCATTGCGTGGGAAATATTGAAAACTGACGAACTTTTGAAAATAGTCGCAGCCAGCAAACACGCCAGCGGCCAATCAGCATTGGCCTGCAAAACCAAATTCCTTGCACTGGCTCTCTCCACCACTCCCTCTTNCCTCTTCAGGCGGTAATCCTCGCCATTGATCTTCAACAAAACGTCACAGCAACTGCTGGCCATGGCTGCGGCTGCGGGTGGAGATCACGGTCTAAGCTAAACGCTGCATGAGATGCGAAAGCAATATGTAGACGATTCCGCTCAGTTCGCTTAAATCTCAAAAACGACCGATGCAGCAGCAAAATGATTTTTCACACATTTCCACAATAGAACATCCGTGACTTTAGAATGTCCGTGTGCCAAGGCCCGGTCCTTGAATTAAAAACCAAGGACTGGGCCTTGGCTTTATTGAAGTGAAACCCACAGTGCCCCGCCCCCCTCTGCTCAATCCTAGTGGAACCAATGATGTGGGATCGTAGCCGAGATTTTTTACTGTTTCCGGTTCGTTTGCTTTACAAGAAAGCAATGCAAAGAAATACCAAATACGAAACAACGATTATCTAATATGGCTTGCAAACATGTCACTGCTTTGAAATTGTATGCATGTAAGTTTTTGCATCTACATAAGCACACTTGAGTGTTTATGTCAACAGATGTATCTGTGTATGTGTGTTCGTAGATATCAGCCAGGCAAAATACACAATCGTTTATGGTTTGATCTGGTGTATGTACGTAGATACATTTTCTTTCTAGATGTATAAGTCTGTATTGAATGATCTATGGTTGATTTTCCAGAAACATTGATTGTTATTCAATTACTATCATTGCTCTGGCAACCTTGATTTTCGAACTTGTCAGATTGCTTGATCAGGTGGCTTACTATCATCTTGCCCTCCGAAAACAAGGCTATTACCAAGAACGTGGTTTAATGCTTAGGCTCATTAACACTTTGTCCTGACAGTTTGCAGCTTCAAGCACACAAGACAGATCAAGATAGTGTGACAATAGGCTGTATACCTAATCACGGCATCCTGGATCCTGGCCTCTGACTAAGTTAGCTAGTAGGAGCCAAACTTACACGGCATCCTGAAAACAGCTGGATCAGGAGGATTTGGAACTTTAAGATAGACTTAGCCAGGAGCCACTGTGAAGCATCCAGTCCAGAAGCGGACTGCGGGTAAATTTGCCGACAAGCTGCCAATGAATCAGCTCAATGGTCAACATTGACGCTTTTCAAATGTCAAAATTGTTCGGTGAGGGCAGGGAAACAATTTCAGCAATTTCATTAAACCTTTGAAAAAAACAAATCAATCAATCATCGTTCTCAAGGAGCCACGAACATGGGCATCCTAACTTGAAAAATGTAAAGAAAGGCCACTGTCCCCAAGAAGTAAAAATAAGTATTTGGAATCGTTTGCACAACAGCAGCAGCAGCAGCAACAACAACAACAACAAGAACAACATGAAATCTGTTTACACAACATCGTCGCATCCGATGAATATACTATGAAAAAATAGGGCATGATTTCGAACCACTTAGGGGGATTGACAGGGGGGTGGATCAATCTGTAACCTGTCTGTCACGTCGTGATGTTGGAACACAATGTCATGCTGAACATTTCGTCTGAGAAAATATGTTGATTCACATAACGGTACATCATGCCAATGACATTTGTTCCTTGACCCTACCTGCAATGCAAACTTGCCCTTTGCATACAGCTTGCTCACTCAGAAGAAAAGGAAAGCAATAATCATTTGCGGCGCCTACTCGCCCTGCTCAATGCAGTCTCCAGATCCCAAATGCTTGATGTTTTCTGAATTAAGACAAAAGGGAAATTGCATTGACTGGCACTGAGCACACCGAAATAATCAATGTGCAATCCAAGGGTCTGAGTTGTTCTTCTAGTTTGTAAGTTTTGTCTGGGGAGTTTTTAAACTGAAGGCGAGGGCCGCAGCAACATGCGTTGGACCTCTGCTGGAGTTGGCGTGGATGGTTCCTCCTTCTTAGCGTTCCTTGCTGGCCCCCCCAACTTCAGTGAGTGCTACCGACAATTTTCCCCCCAAAAAAAATTGGGATTTAAAAAAAAAATCCAAGGATTTAAATTAAGTTGCCTAAGCCCTAGCCAGTTGTGCACAACTTTCAACACGGCTACCTGCAGCCATGGGGATCGCTGTGAAGACCGCCACGTGTGTGCCGTGGTCCTTGAAACAGGTCGAGCCTGCGGTGGCAAACATCCTGCAAAGGAGTGCTGGGGCAAACGGGCGATGAAAGTGGAACGATTCCAAGAGATGAGGCCTGGTCCTGCCCCTAGCATCAAGGAGGAGGAACCTCCCACAAGGGACGATGCCGACACTTCTGATGAATCTTCATCCTCCAGTATGTCAGTAACGGCACCTGCAGCTGCTGCATCCAAGCCCACAACCCCTGCGGAGGCAGCCTCTGCCAAGCGAGTTGTCAAGAAAGCCAAAGCCTCACCTGGGGCGGCTGATCATCCTAAGCGTCCAGCCAAAAGGGCGGAGCGACCGCCTAGCCCCAAGCAGCCGCCAAAGAAGAAGGCACGGCAAGATGAGCCAGCCCAACCTGCGGGGAGTGACCGTGGTGCTTCACCAGCGCTGATCCCAATCCCAGAGGCAGTGAATTTGGGTGCGGCTGACCGTCGGTTCGACCAGCTTGCCACGGTGGGAGGCAAGCAGACCGAGATGCCAAGCCTTGTGTTCCAGCTGCGTGGAGGAGAGTTGTGGATCTCCGGCATCCCACCAAGCGCCACTTTCCCTCGGCGCACCTCCAGGTGTCTTGCATGGCGGAATCCCCTGACCAGCGTGGAGGGATCACGCTCGAAGGGGCAGTCTTGCGGCAGTTTCCACTTGCTGACAAGCGACAGAGGCAAGAAGCTTGGAAGCAGCTGTTCCCCTTGATTCGTCGAAGCCTGTACCAAGGTGACACAATCCTATTCCATTGCATGGCTGGACGCCACAGAGCAGCAGTGGCAGGTACAGTCATTGCGGCGATCATGGGCAGAACCAACATCAAAGCAGCTGAGGAAGGGATCCTCAAGCGTCGGCCCATCAAACTTCAACAAGCGTTCCAGGACAAAGACCTGGCGGATTGGGCACACCGCACCGTGGCTTCGACCATCTTGGCTGCTCCCTTGCCAAAGGCAATGGCTTGTGCCGCCACGGATAAGTCCCACGTGTACATCCTGACGGACAACAACGTTCCTCTTTGTGCTCATAAGCAAGGTGAGTCCCGCCCCAGGGCCTTGAGAGATCCCTACATCACCGTGGACAAGTACGAAGCACTTGCATGGTCTTTACCATTTTGTTCTGGGTGCCGAGATCGTCCACCTGCCAGCTTTTTGCTGTGAAACTTGAATTGGTGGTTCATTTGAGGCACCAGCCTTTCAACTCGGCTCTTTTTGCCGATAGTGGTATGCTAGCCGAGATGTGTATCAGATGCTTGCGTGGAAAACAGCAGGCTGAATCAGCTTTCTGACTGCTCCCCAGCTTCCCCATTTCCAATTTTCACTTGACAGTCGTGGTAAAGCAATGGAACTACTTTCAACAGTTCTTTTTCTTTGCTGCACTGATCATGTTTCTCCCCTCCTGTGATGTGAGCACAGTACGGATCCATGAGTGTCATGTCCTGTCCGTCTGTCTTGTCAGGTGCCGGGGCAGGGCGCCCACACGACATGTCAGGTTAGGCCAAGTGAGGCTTAGGCCCTGCTGATCATTGTCGCTTCCTCCTAGGTAATTTATGAAAAGTTTTGTTAAAAATGATGCCGTAACTTTTTTGATGCTGAGGCTTGGGGGGCCTGGGTTTCATGTCATGGCATGGGTGTCATGGCACGGGTTCCATGTCATGGCATGAATTTCATTGCATGTGTTTCATGTCATGACATGAGTGTCATGTCATGGACTTAATCTCATGGCATGGGTTTCATGTCATGGGTTTCATGTTATTTTTGTTCCTGCGTTTCTTAAGGAAGAAAATGTTAGAAAGGAAACGTTGGACTTAAAAAGCGGACTCTTCAAACCAAACATGAATATTAATATCACTANTGTTAGAAAGGAAACGTTGGACTTAAAAAGCGGACTCTTCAAACCAAACATGAATATTAATATCACTACTAAATTGCTAAAGTGTTTTTGGACGAACTGCATTCTTCGCCCTTTTGTAGTCTTGCTGCCTACAGCGAGCCTTTATATAAACGAAAATTGCTATCAATTCATACCATTTTTTTGTGGGCACGATCTTTTGGAAAATGATTTTTGCCTTGCTTGGCTTTCCTTTTGAACTAGTCAAAAATTGCTGCCAAAGGAGATGGGGGAAACATAATCCTTGATTGANCGATCTTTTGGAAAATGATTTTTGCCTTGCTTGGCTTTCCTTTTGAACTAGTCAAAAATTGCTGCCAAAGGAGATGGGGGAAACATAATCCTTGATTGAGGGTGAGTTTTTCAAAGCACACACCAATGCGTGTTTTTCAGACAAGCTAGGTCTTTTGAGTTGTATGGTGTCCGCTGTGAAAAGTGCCATAGGAAAAAAATATATACTGGAGAAAACTCTTTAGGTTCAAGAAGGTTCGGAGACTGGTTCTGAAGTTATTGAATTTTACAAAGTTGCATTATGTTTAACTTCTTTGTAAGCTACCTATATTAGTTATTGAGAACATAGCGAAACAGGCCAATTTGTGAAACGTTTGTTAAGTAATTAAGTTTTACATTCGTGAATATTTATAAGTCGCATTTTATGTATGTATAGACACTTACCGAACCTATGGAACTTAATTAGCTTATAGAAATCAACAAAACTTGACATAAATCATGTAAGTTCTCGTAAGTTTTTTGTTGCAGTAATTCTTTTTTGTTGCCATCGTTTGCAGAAATGCATGTAATGGTTTTTGCCATACAAGAAAGAGGTATGTCGAACGGGATAATATGGGAAATATTCGACTGACACTTGAACGTATATGGCGCAATGAAATGAATTTTGTGATTTTGGGTGAACATAAGTTGTTTTACGAATAAAAAAAGTGCAAACAAACAATATGATCCGCGACGCAAGGACATTTGCAAAATGCACATTGAGGAACAACTCTTGAAATATATAGTTCGAAGAGAGAACGAAGAAAAGAGGCATCCTGAAACGGATGATGTTTAAAGAGACTCTTCTTCAATAGGTTGCTGCCCTAAGTCGGCAAAGTTTGTGAATTTACTAGTTTTGTAAATGTACTAATCAGGAAAAAATGTGCGTAAAAATTTGGCGAGTTCCTCTTTTTTGTAAGTTTGTGAAAAATAAAAAACACATATAAAGTGCATCAAAAGTGCATGAATTTTTGATTTATCGTTTCTATGAATTTGATACTTTTGAAAGAGTGTGTAAATATATCTTTGATTATTTGCTGATTGTCGTTTGTTGAGAATTCTCTCAAGTAGGTTCTGTTTTCAAAACATAAAAGAGTTTTGGCCTCAAGTGCGGATATAGGTAGATTAATTTTAAAAAGAAATGATTTGTGTTTGTTCAAATTTCAAGTGTGAGATGCTTTAAGGGACCTGAATTTTATTGGTAATCATTTTATTACATATAATCTGACTACATTTGAGGTTTACTTCATGTAGTTTGGGCACATTGGGCTTTTGGTCTTGATTGTAAATATTTAATAGCATGGTTTAGGTGCCAAAATAAATTCGGAATTTTGGGGTGGGATTCGCGGTAAAAGGAGCTTGTTGTACCACACCTTAGCTTTCCCGGCGCAATAAGCAAAAACACTGTTTCCATTTATATATTTTGTGATGAAAATCAGTGAAATGGTGGTTTTGCTTATTGTACCACACCTTACCCGGTACAACAAGCAAAGGCACCATTTCCATATTTTGTTGAAAATCAATGAAACGGTGTTTTTNTGAAATGGTGGTTTTGCTTATTGTACCACACCTTACCCGGTACAACAAGCAAAGGCACCATTTCCATATTTTGTTGAAAATCAATGAAACGGTGTTTTTGATTATTGTACCACACCTTACCTCACCCGGCACAATAAGCAAAAACACCGTTTCCATTTATTTTGTGATGAAAATCACTGANCAATGAAACGGTGTTTTTGATTATTGTACCACACCTTACCTCACCCGGCACAATAAGCAAAAACACCGTTTCCATTTATTTTGTGATGAAAATCACTGACATGGTGTTTTTGCTTATTATACCACACCTTACCCGGCATAATAAGCAAGAGCACCATTTCCATAATTTTGTGGAAAATCATTGATACGGTGTTTTTTCTCGTTATACCACACCTCACCCGATGCAAAAACACAACAACACCATTTCCATACATGTGATTTTCCATTTAGATCAGAAATTCTGCCAGCTTAAATCTGCGCATGATTTGTGTAACTTAATTAAGGACATCTATTTGTTTAGGGTTTAACTTCAAAATGCTGGTAGGTTGAGCATATCTACAATCTTAAGACATCTTAAGACTATGTTGAGCGCCAGCTTGTCACATGAAGACTGTGTATGAACCCGTAAATGGCCTACTCCATGCTGTTGCCATCTTACTTCAATGACATGACAGTGTTTGCTCTATGCTTTACATACTTCTATGTCATTATGTATTAGGCATGTCTTCCTAGATAGGTTAGGTTTGGATTGGCCACTGCCAACATTTAGATATTGTATACACCATATAAAATATTGAGATTATATACAACATATCTGTAATTATATATTATTCATATTCTGTGATTTAAATGTCTGGTAACCAAATGAGCCAATATAAATTATATGGTGTTAAATTTATTTTTCTCCTTTATGTATTTTACTTTTTGTTCTTATGCTGTCAAAAAAAGAAGAACAACCAAGGTCAAATCCTGAAAAGGATAAGGTTGAGCTGAAAAGTTTCATATCTGAAAAAATGTCAAGATATGAATTGACAAGTCCAAGTCCAGAAAGGGATATGCCTGAAAAGGCATGAATTGAAAAATGTAAGTCCTGAAATAATAATTCAATTTCTAGAGAAATATTTGAATGTAGATGGATTTGATCCTTTTCGGAATGACAAAAAAACGGTTTTTCTTTAGATTAAATCTGGGTAAACATCTAAACTTTCCTGAACTTATCCAGGCTTAGATTTGAATTCATGAATTCAACCTGGACTTCTCTGAGCAAATCCAGGTGTGTATTTGAATTCAAAGATGGTGTTTTCTGAATTTATCTTAATTTTTCCACGTTGGGGTTTAAATTCAACTCTTGAACTTTTCTGAACTTGTCTGAGCTCTTCCAGATTCAGATTTCAATTGAAATCTGACCCTCTCGGAACTTCTCTGAATTTATCTGACTTTTTCCAAGTTTAGATTTGAATTCAGATGTGAACCCTTCTGAACTTTTCTAAACATAACATATCTGAACTCTTCCAGGTTTAGATTTGGATTCAAATCTAGACTTTTTTGTGTGGAGTTATTGGGCTGGTAGCGACCCAAAGGTTAGAAAACCAACAACGGCAGCAGCCGGCAGCGAAAGTCTTTTTATGCTAGTGCAAAAGCTGACACGGCNCAACAACGGCAGCAGCCGGCAGCGAAAGTCTTTTTATGCTAGTGCAAAAGCTGACACGGCCGTGTCTTGAGCCACGGCCAGCAAGCGGCACAGTCAAGCGTGTACACATGCAAAAGTACTACAACACACCGACCTTAGGTTTTCACATCCAAGGAAGGTAGTGTTCACTGTGCAGCGAATTCAGCGGGTGCGCATTGGCACCAGGGATCGACTGGACGCAGCCAGGGTAGATCTGCCGGGCGCAGCCGGACTTGGGGCATGGTGTCCCTTCATGCGGTCTTTGCGGCGCTGCCGCTGGGCTTTCCTGAGACCGCGGCGCCGCTCCTCTTCCTTAGCTTCTTCTGGGGTTTCTTTAAGGGTGATGCGACCACTCCTCATGAATTCCTCCCAGGGCACAGGCGCCATCATCTTTGTCATAAAATCGGCAAACTGCTGAAATGTAGGGACCCATTTCATCGCCACCACATTGTTCTCCACCAAGTCCTTGCAGACTAAAAGGTCGAGCAAGGTCTGTCGCTCAGTCGGGAGCTGACCGGTGGTGATCATATGATCAAACAAGGACTTGGCATCCGTGGTGAGGAAGCCTGGAATTTTGAGTTGATTCCTCCTCCATTGCGCTGACACCTTTTGGTCCCCAGTCATGAGGATGTAGAGCAGCAGGCGGACATATAAGTGCCGGTCCGCAGCCAGGCACATTGAGCAAGCTTCAGCAGCCATGGATGAACGAACCACCCGGGTGCTTTTGGAAGTTGCAAAGTCCGCAAAGCAGGCATCAGCAGGTCCTTGATCCACCTTCTTGTTGGCCACGAAGTGCATGGCAGCCAACTGAGACTTACCTTGGTCCTCCTTGCCAAGACTGGCATCAAAGTAAGTAACGACCGTCATGTCCTTCTCGGGGATCGGTCGGTACCACAGGCGGCCATGTCCGCGTTGAACTTCTTCTCTCATGATGTTCAGGACCTTGATGGCTTCGTTGAAGGTGGAGAATGGTGGCTTGATTGATCTTCTGGGCCAGGCTTGATACCAGGTACAGAACCTGTGGCATCGTATGTTGCGCTGGCCACCTCATTTTCATGCCCAGTCTCCTCAGACTTGTCACCTGCTCGGGTGTCAGAGGAGTGTCAGGTTTTCCTCTCGGAGCTTCCGGAGGTTCGATCCCTTGGACATACTTGTCCATTCTGTCGGTGAAACCGTCCTTCTCCTTGTGCAGCTCCACGCCAAGGAAATTCAAGGGCTTTCCTTCTTCGAGGAATTACCACTCCTTGATGTTGAAGCGCTTGTCAATCTTCTTCCAGAGGTTGACACAAACTTCTCGTCCGTGTCGTCTCCGACCAAGAGCCCATCGTCGACATGGAGGGCGCACATGCCCCAGGTTCGGTCCCCCTCCGAAGCCAGGAAGACACTTCTGGACGCGGCCAGTTCCTGCAGATCGACCTCTGCCATTCCGTCCTTCCTCGAGGTACCAGAGCCGAGGACTTTCCGTTAGCCCATAGGCACTCTTCAGTACCTGCATGAGCTCTAAAGGTCGAATGGCCCGGTACACCTCCTTGTTGAGCTCCACCTTGGGCAATCCGGTTGTGGGGGCCCGGACGTAGATTTCTCGGTCGGTCGCCTTGCCACTGAGAAATGCCGTTGACACATCAAAGCTGTAGATCTGATATCCTCTCAACGCGGCCAAGATTTTCAGGAGCCTTGTGGTCATGGTGGCCGCTGTTGGGGAATCCGTTCTATAGGTCCCAATTTCAGGGTCTAAGTGACCAGGGATAATTAAACGGGATTTCGCAACCAGCGGTGCCAGTTTCTCAGCTNATCCGTTCTATAGGTCCCAATTTCAGGGTCTAAGTGACCAGGGATAATTAAACGGGATTTCGCAACCAGCGGTGCCAGTTTCTCAGCTGCTTTGTTGACGCGCACGATGCGCATGGGTGCTCGAAAGGTTTTGGACTTCGGCACCAGCGCTGCCTCTTCCGGTCGAAGGAAGCGCACCACCTTGTTGGCCAGCCACTGAGACCATTCCTTCTTGTCGGCCTTGTCAAAAACCGTCTGCTCCTCGCTGTTGAAGAACTTGGGATCCAATTCCTTCTTGTTCTCCTTGAGGCGTAGAACCAGGGCATCAGCGACCAGCAAGTCTCGGATCTCCTCGCACCACAGGCTGTGAAATTCCTCGGCCTCGTCGGGATGCATGTCCGCCTCGATGAGTCCACCAGGAAGCTCAACGTAGATCCGATGGGACTTGTGGTTCTTCTGCCGGTGGAAGATGGTGAGGCCAGTCCCAAAAAGGGGGCCTTCTTCTTTGGGTGTAGGGACGCCTCTTGGGCGTTCTCTTCCACCACCAAAGTCACAGTGGGGTCCTCGCCAATGAGCACACTGGTTCGTGCTCGATTGCGAGCTTTGGTTGGAACTTGCATCTTCTTTCTTGGGGCACGGTGCAACCGCGCTGAGGTGACTTCTAAGCCAGTCAGGCTTTTCAACATGGCCACTTCATACTCTGGGCTGTGCTTTGGTATGTGCTTTTGTGCTTTTGGTTTTTTGGCTTGTTTTGCTGGTATTTTCCTAGCTTTGTGACTAGAATGCTTTCAACACCAGATTTGCACTAGTCCTGCAAGGTTAAAAAACATGTTTTGTAAGAAGAAGAGGTTTTCGAATTTCTATGTATTTTTGCAAAAGATATTTTGTAGGAAAAAAAATTGAATTCCTATGTTTGTTTGCAAAACATATTTTAGAGGTTTTTTTTTGGAATTTATATGTTCTTCATTTTTAGGAAAATTGTAATTCACAGCTGTCAAAACCAACGCAATTTGAACAAAACAAACCCATGAAAAGAATGGTAGTTTTGTGGTCCATTGATCACCGCTTGTCAGAATATGAATTGATGTTAATATCTTCCTGATAGAATATATATTGTTTCAGGGAGGGTGGCAGGGCGGGCCATCAAGTCATGGTAAATTAATGTTGTTTCTTTTGTGGTACTTTGAAAGTGTTGTAGAAGCAATATGTGTTATTAATACCTGATAGTGTATTAAGGCCATCAAATCACCATGGTTTTTTTTTGGGAAGGGAAGTGGTGCTGTGAAAACGCCTACAGGGGTGCTGAAAAAGTGCCTCCACCTGGTGGTGAAAAAACAATAAATTGAGGTAAAAACAAAAAACAAAAAAGGTAAAGGTATGAAGCTGACATTCCAAAAAACAAAACGTGACACAAATGTATCATATCTATACAATTTGGTTTGAAANGGTAAAAACAAAAAACAAAAAAGGTAAAGGTATGAAGCTGACATTCCAAAAAACAAAACGTGACACAAATGTATCATATCTATACAATTTGGTTTGAAAGGGTGTTTCTGCAAGTTGCAGGGCCAAACACCAAGGAACTTTGTGCCTGAACCTGGTCGGACTGGCCAACTCACGTGGCAA
>BGPT01002037.1:13942-27396 GCA_003297045.1 Symbiodinium sp. clade C Y103 | reverse complement strand
TGGTGTTGAAAGCATTCTAGTTAAAAAGCTGGGAAAATACCGACAAAACAAACCAAAAAACCAAAAGCACAAAAGCACATACCAAAGCACAGCCCAGTACTTGGACAGCCATTCGTTTTGAGGCGCATCTTGCCTATGAAACATGCTGGCCAAAGCGAAAACATAGGCCACTCGAAGCTTCTTGTGAACGTGATCCGTAGATGGATCTTCTCTTGGGATCTCCTTTCGTTTGATGGAGATCGGCACATCATCGAGGAGACGTCTGCGATGAACATCAATGTTCTGTAGCTCCTCATCCAACACCTGCGGTGGCTCCGCTTGGGTGTCATCCAGAGGTGTAGTTGGAACTGGAGAAACCGAGACGTCATCTCGTTGATCCGGCACAGGTGGTGCCAATGCTCTTGGTGCAACACCAGGCAGTTGCAACCTCTCTCTCGGAGCTTCCGGAGGAGGCGGTAATGCCACAGGGCGCTGCCCATCGGCGATCATCTTTCGTCGTNTTGCAACCTCTCTCTCGGAGCTTCCGGAGGAGGCGGTAATGCCACAGGGCGCTGCCCATCGGCGATCATCTTTCGTCGTTTGGTTGGGTTTTGTCTGGCGGGTGGCAGCACCCTCAAAAGACGCTTGGCACTTCGAAGACCTCGCATCATGGCTTGGCCTTGTGCTCGTAAGAGCTGTCGTGAGGCCGACATGCGAGGTGGTGGAGGCTTCGGCGGCGCAGCCGCGTTGGAGTCATCCTCGAAGCCTTTGTTGCCTTCAGGATCCTTGAGAATCCGAGCCAAGTCTTTGAGGTCCTGTTCTGGCATTGGTGATTGCAAAGCAAGTTCTTCACCAGTGGCCAACCTCATGTTCTCTTCGGCCAAGAGCAAACATCGGCCACGCCAGGAAACAAAGTAGCGAGTTTGGCCTTCTCGAACCAGAACAGTTGCTGGACCCCTCCATAAGCCACTGGCATAGCGGCGTTGCCCTTTTCGGGGAACCCAAAAGTAGATCTGAGCTCCCGGTATGAATGGGCCAGTGGACTTCTTGGGCCGGCGCAAAATCGATCTCCTCAGCTTGTCTTGAACGTCCGTTCTAAGCAGGGCCAGTCTAGCTGACTGACGGAGTCAATGAGCCCGTGCCACATCACCTTCAGTACCAATGGATTCAGCAAAACCCAATCGTTCCTCCTCATCTGTCAGTCCAGGGAATCGGACTTCTTGGCCATACAGTTTCTGGTTGGGCGTGTAGCCGTCGCGACTGACTGTTTGGTTCTTTGCTGCAATTGCGGCTGCCAGAGCTTGTTTCATATGGGAAAACCCTTCCACCTGATGTTCCAGGACGATCGCTTCCATGATGATTCCCAGCAGTCCTCCATGACGTTCAGCAAGGGAGTGTTGCCATCCAGCTTGAGTGGCAGTGACCGTGCTGGGGATGCTGTAGTTCTCCAAGAGAGCTGTGAAGCCGCCCTCAAACTCACCTCCTTGATCCAACCGGATCTTGGCAGGGGCTCCAAAGATGCACAGCCAGTGCTTGTGCCATTTGTCGGCACAGTACTCAGAGCGCCGAGTTTTGAGAAGCACCGCTTGATGAAACAAGGTTCCAGCATCCAGCATTGATAGAGCAACGTATAGCTTCCGTCTTGAATCTCGGAAGTACTTGAAGTCCACCAAGTGGTGTCGGTTGAATCCGTAAGGACGAAGGCCAGGAGCAGCGGCCGTCGGATGTTTTGGAGGTGCCCTAGTAGCACAGACATTGCAACGCCACAGACCTTGGCGTGTTCAAGAGCTCCCTCCGTAGCTCCGGCAAGTCGCAACATGCGGAGTAGGGTGTTTCTTGAAGGGTGGCCAAGTTGCCTGCGCGCCTGCTCCACTGCTTTGCGGATTTCAGGTGCGACCTGAAACCGACGGTGGTCCGGCGCAGCCGGCGGTGGATTCTTTTCAGCATGTCTCTCAGCGTGTTGCTGAGCAGCTGTTTCAGGGTCTTCCAGCTCGGCATCCAGTAGATCTTCGATGTCTCTTTCTTGTTTGTCCTCCGGAAGCATTCGGGGTTCTTGGAATTCTTTGTTTTCTTCTGTTTCCTCCTCCTCTTCCTCGGCTTGTTCTTGAACTTCCTCCCCATCCATCATCAGTTCTTCGGCCATGACCTCGTTGTGAAAGTAGGTCTCATGCCTCGAATCCGACTGGAGATAGAGTTCTGCTCCATGGAGGATTGCCTCGCAGAGAGGAAGGGAGTAGCCTCCACACCATTCGGACAACTTCACAGTCCGTCCACCGACACGAACATTTCCTTCGATGACCGCATGATCGTGGTCGCCAGAACAGCGGGTGTGAAGGTATGTGAGAACTTCTTCTTGGCCCATAAAACGAGTGGCCTTCTGGATCGGCATGTGGTTCTCAGGGTGCTTCAGACCATATTCACATTGATCGAGCACAGCTTGAGGTAGTCCTTCAAAGGCGTCAATGATCTCCGGCTGTTTCCATGCCTTAGAGGGATACGGATTCTCTCCCAAGACAGCCTTCCGGCGAGCACGCTGTTTCAGCACAGCCCTGCGGGTGAAAGACAAAAAGGTCTTCCGTTCTCTCAGCCGTGCATCCTCAAGTGCTCTGCGCTGGGCCTCCGTCTTGATGTTCATGTTCTGCATGGGGCTCCACTTGGTGCATGGCCAAGCAACGACCAGAAGGTCAGGATTGCACCGGTCCACATAGTCCAGGGCAGCAGCAATGTCAGATTGCTTGCTCAGGTCCCAGTTGGGTAGAGTGATGGGTTCACAGAACTAAGAACTGCCATCTCCATGAGTCAGCCAGTCGGCTCAACAGACATGTCCAAGTGAAGACCTCAAGAATCTTCCAGCCAGTGTGGCGCTTCAGTGGTCTGGGCACCGTCACTTCTCGGGACATGTGGAGCTCACGCTTGGCCTGCTTCTCCTGTTCAAAACCCAGCAGGACCTGGTTGGTGGCATTGGTCACCCGGCGGCGCTGACCCTTGGAGAAAGGTTCCTTCTCAGGGGCAAAGACAAATTCCCCATGCCGCTCTTCCAGTTCCTCATCTGTAAACCTTCTGAATCCGACTCAGCTGGGGCACCCAGCTCATGGGAAGTCTCAGAGATGCCAACTGAGATGCTCCCCTCAGAGTCGCATGGATCCTCCGGCGCAGCCGTGGATGCAGTAAAAGCATCTTTCATCAAGACTTCCGTGACCGATGTCTCGTACTCCAACTTGTCTTGCATTAGAGCCAGCTGTTCAGGGCCCACAGTTGCCGGGGTGATGCAATAAGAGTCATCACCCTGCAATTCTTGAACTGCCTCGGGAGAATCCGGGCTCTCAGATTCTTCAGATTCTTGTTGGTGTCCTTTCGGAGATCCACCCTCAAGAAAGGCCATCTGGTGAGGGTTCTCCGCCAGGATACGCTTCTGTTGCAGTAGATCTTGAGTAGCCCACAAAGAAGGGTCTGCCTGCTCAGGCTGGATCTCCAGCAGCTGCAAAACTGGATGTCGGGTCATACTCAGGCGCATGGGGCGTTGT
Source organism: Symbiodinium sp. clade C Y103 (assembly GCA_003297045.1). Lineage (NCBI taxonomy): Eukaryota > Dinophyceae > Suessiales > Symbiodiniaceae > Cladocopium > Cladocopium sp. clade C. The sequence goes on along the minus strand of BGPT01002037.1, from coordinate 23,893 downwards.
TCTCCAAAAACAACCATGGTGCGGTTGCTGAAANGTGTGTGTGAGAGTTGTGTGTGACAATGTTGTGTGTGTGTGAGAGTTGTATGTGAGAATGTTGTATGTGTGAGAGTTGTGTGTGACAATGTTGTGTGTGAAAGAGTTGTGTGTGTGAGAGTTGTGTGTGACAATGTTGTGTGTGTGAGAGGAGGACGCGGGAGGAGAAGGCGGGAGGCGAGAGGTGCAAAGCAAAAAACAAGANTGACAATGTTGTGTGTGTGAGAGTTGTATGTGAGAATGTTGTATGTGTGAGAGTTGTGTGTGACAATGTTGTGTGTGTGAGAGTTGTGTGTGACAATGTGTGTGTGTGAGAGTTGTGTGTGACAATGTTGTGTGTGTGAGAGTTATATGTGAGAATGTTGTATGTGTGAGAGTTGTGTGTGACAATGTTGTGTGTGTGAGAGTTGTGTGTGACAATGTGTGTGTGTGTGAGAGTTGTGTGTGACAATGTTGTGTGTGTGTGTGAGAGTTGTGTGTGTGAGAGTTGTGTGTGACAATGTTGTGTGTGTGAGTTGTATGTGAGAATGTTGTATGTGTGAGAGTTGTGTGTGACAATGTTGTGTGTGAGAGTTGTGTGTGACAATGTGTGTGTGAGAGTTATGTGTGACAATGTTGTGTGTGTGAGAGTTGTGTGTGACAATGTTGTGTGTGTGAGAGTTGTGTGTGACAATGTGTGTGTGTGAGAGTTGTGTGTGACAATGTTGTGTGTGTGTGAGAGTTGTATGTGAGAATGTTGTATGTGTGAGAGTTGTGTGTGACAATGTTGTGTGTAGGCGGGAGGCGAGAGGTGCAAAGCAAAAAACAAGAACCCCACACAAAGTTGTGGGGAAAAACACAAGTTTCAACACAAACCATTCTAAGCCCTCAAAGCATCCAAGAAATGGGTTTGGGCAATTTACTTTAGGGAGTAAAGAGCTTGAAATTTAAGTTCATGGAACTTCCGAAAATCATCATCCCAAAGTCCCTGAATCCCTTAACCCTAAACTCTTAAACGTTCAAAAAGAAGGGTGGCAATTCACTTCAAGGGGCTGTGGGGGGATACCACTTGACATGAAAAGAGTGGGACCACTGGACCTTTTATTGCATTATGTTGCAGCGTAGCATGTCAAGAATTGCATTTCCAGGTTTGAACAGCCTGCGCCGCTAGCAGAGGGTTTTTTTGGGTGGGGCAAGCAACCAACTACGAATTGGTTTTGCGGTTTTGCACTTCTATATACAGGTATCATCAGGTATCCATTTTTCGTTCGATTTTAACAGGGGCTTGTGAGGCAACAAGCTGTGTCAGTTTTTTTTGCTCCATTGGAGTGAGTTCATGCTTTGCAGAAAAATATACGGTGTGTTGTGAGGGGCCTGGGAGTAAAGTGGCAGAGCTTCCGTTTGGGAAAGTCTTCGCGTTTTCTTGACTTTCAATTTCTTTTTATACACCGGAACAAAAAACGACTGCTCCCTCAGCCGGAGCAGTGATTTTAAGCAAAGTGGCCCAAATTACCAGACGCGGACTATTCAACAACAGGCCCCAGGATGGAAGCACGCCCTTTTTCACAGAATATGTCAACTGTGTTTTGACTGGACGCTCCGGTCTTCAACCTTGCGGGGAAAAACACCAAAATCTGACACGCTTTTACGCATATGCAAGTTGTTCCCCCCAAGACCCGCGCAAGTCTATAGCCGTTGCCCTGCTTTTTGTCCAGCGGACCACTGGTACGCTTTTTTTTTCATCCATAGTCATGTTAGAACTTATGTATACACACTTCAAACAGACAAACACGAAAGATTCAAGATTGATGGCCTCAAACCATTTTTTCTGTACGTTTGAAAATTATACCTACATATGGCTACACATGGCTACACATCCAATACACATCTGAGAAATTTTTCAAGATCGCCAGTTGTATGGCCTGAGGTTTTGCCACTCTCTGGGAGGGAAGGGGCTCAATGTCAGGCACCTCATACAGATAAGTCCTTCAAATTGACCATTCAAACATAAGACATCACAAAACGTTTTATTGTCGACAGGTTTCTTGTATGGTTATATGTCATAGATGGGGATGGATATGAATCAAAATGATGTGCGCTTTTTCGGTTGTACGGTACAGACCTCACATTCGACCCTACTGAATACTCACATTCGACCCTACTACAATTCAGCCCACACAGCGTCACATTCGACCCTACTGAAATCAAAATANTTTCCCGGTTCACATTCGACCCTACCTCAACTGAAGCATCATAGAAACAGCCACTTTATGCGAGAAAACATAGGGTTTCGTGCGATTTCTCACCTCCAAAAATCAGCTGTAAACAGCAATTCATCATAGAAACAGCCACTTTATGCGAGAAAACATAGGGTTTCCGGCGATTTCTCACCTACAAGATTCAGCTGCAAACAGCACTTCATCATGCTTACCATGTTCTTCCAAAGGTTGCAACATAGCTTACTCGTCTCTTTCTACCCCTGGGGAGATCCATATGATCAACTACCCATTTAGGGTTTATTGAGGGGGTTGCTTCACAACCAGCCATTTAGGGTTTATTGGGGTATTGGGGAGGCATTCTACTTACATCATACTTACAACTTTCTTTCAAAGGTTGCAACATNGGGGTTGCTTCACAACCAGCCATTTAGGGTTTATTGGGGTATTGGGGAGGCATTCTACTTACATCATACTTACAACTTTCTTTCAAAGGTTGCAACATAGCTTACTCGTCTCTTTCTGCCCCTAGGAAGATCTATATGATCAACTACCCATTTAGGGTTTATTGGGGGGGTTGCTTCACAACCAGCCATTTAGNACATAGCTTACTCGTCTCTTTCTGCCCCTAGGAAGATCTATATGATCAACTACCCATTTAGGGTTTATTGGGGGGGTTGCTTCACAACCAGCCATTTAGCGTTTATTTGGGGGGGACATTCTACTTACATCATACTTACAACTTTCTTTCAAAGGTTGCAACATAACTTACTCGTCTCTTTCTGCCCCTAGGAAGATCTATATGATCAACTGCCCATTTAGGGTTCATTGGGGGGTTGCTTCCCAACCAGCCATTTAGGGTTTATTGGGGGGGGGCATTCTAATAACATCATACTTACAATGTTCTTTCAAAGGTTGCAACATAGCCTACTCGTCTCTTTCTGCCCCTGGGGAGATCCCTATATGATCAACTACCTATTTAGGGTTTATTGGGGGGGGGTTGCTTCACAACCAGCCATTTAGGGTTTATTGGGGGGGCATTCTACTAACATCATACTTACAATGTTCTTTCAAAGGTTGCAACATAGCTTTCTGGTCTCTTTTTGCACCTGGGGAGATCCATATGATCATCCTCCTCCTCATCATCGTCATCATCCTCCTCCTTCTCATCACCTACTCCATCTAAGTAAGTAAAACAAACACATCATGATCATCATCATCAACATCATCGTCATCATCATCGTCATCGTCATCGTCATCATCATTGTCATCGATCATCACCATCATCATCCGTCATCCCCTCATCCCGTCATCCCGTCATTCCAACATCCCCTCATCCCATCATCCCGTCATCCCGTCATCTGGTCATCTGGTCATCCCGTCAACCAGTCATCCCGTCATCTCGTCATCCCGTGATCTCGTCATCCCGTCATGCCGGCCTTCCGTCATCCCGTCATCCTGTCTTCCCGTCATCCCGTCCTCCCGTCATCATCATCATCATCATCATCATCATCATCATCTTCATCTTCATCTTCATCATCTCCGCGACCTCTTTTTCGCAGCTAAAACCGCCACTTTCTCACATTGGGCCCTACTGCAAAACGGCAAAACGGGAGTAGGGTCATTTGCGAAACCATTGCGATAGGGTCAAATGCGAGGCGCGTGCCTCATAGATGAGGGTGGATATGAATCAAAATGATGTGCGCTTTTTTGGTTCCAGGAATGCCATTAGTGGTGTCCTTTTTGGTTTTCAAAATTCATAGTGAGTGATACCGTTATCTCTGTAGATTGTTGTGCGGCCCACCCCCAGTCTCCAAAAATAGTAAAAATACATTTTGGCGAGATTTACGTAAATAGAAAAAATTACGTAAATATTTACGTAAATTGATCTTTTTAGGTTTCACCTAATTTTTTGTAGTGTTGATGTTTTCTCCTTTTTTGCCACTGCAAACAAGTTAATTTCTATATATTTTTGTCATTTTTTGAAATATTATTGTTATTGTTGTATGACCAATGTAAAAAATAAAGTGTATATTTTGTAGGATCATGGGCAGTTTTGCAAAATGCATGTACATGCATTCACATGTATTCACTCAAGTATTGTGAACTCATGTAAAAGATGCACAAGTAAACAAGACTGTCGCACACAAAGGTGTCTTGTGTAACAAATGAGGAAACTTCAGAAGAGCCAGCTTAAGTCTCGCCAATTGGTAATTCAACAATTTCTTAAATTTACTAATTCACAAACATGTTCCATTTTTTATTGAAAAATAGCAAGTTTATTTGGGTTTGAACCTAATTTTGTTTTCTTTCATTGTTTAAAATGTTTTGTTGTTTTGTTTTGATTTCCGGTTTTGTTTAAGTAAATGTTCTTCTTGGAAGGTTGAATGATGAAAGGTTAATCTTTATTTGTTTAGTTTGACTTTGGCACATGGTGGTTGTGCCTATGTCTTTTTTTGAAAGAAGTGCAATGTGGCAATTTTTTTTGGTGGAAAATGATATTTCCTTTTTGTTTGGTCTGATCTATTGGAAAATATAAATGTGTACCGTTATATCTTTTTGTTGAAGAACTTCAAGTAAACTTAAGTAAATCATAGGCCAATTTTAAACACCTCTCAATTTAGAATGGCAACCTGTACAAAATATATTATTGTGTGTCATTAGGTATTTGAATAGGGTTGTTAAATTTAGATGTTGGTCCGACGTTTCAAACATATTGATATGTTTGGAATGCTTTTTTCATACATCATATGATGACTTGTCATATGCATGAGAACATGGAGCTTCTAACTGTGGGACATATGATGTGCCTAAAATGTCTGGGACATGTCCAAAGGAAAGGACATGAGAACATATCAAAATATTTTCCAAGCACTGTGAGGTTTTGCCTGGAAAGTATCTGATGTCAATTTGCACTCAAAATTGTATTTTTCAAACATGTGAAACCATATTACTTTACACATTACATGCCACAACTTTTGTTTGTTAGAATGTTCAAGATATAACTATCATGTGAGAAACACGCCACGTGCAACAGATTCCCATGGACTCAAACAATTTTAAACTGAAAACAAAGACCTACAGAGTCTAGTTCTCTAAGTGACTTCTAAAAGGAAAAATGGCTTTTGTCAGTTTGAGATGTGCCCATTTGTATCAGCTTCAGGGACTAATGTCAGTGAATATAATAGAACAGAAAAACATGTGTATATATATATATATATATATTTGTGCTGGATCAAAATGATTCAAGGTTATTGGCATGGCATTGAAAGTTAGATTCACTGGCTATTTACTTGGGTAGCATGGTATATGCTTACATGTGTTTACATCGTGGTTTCATTGATAGATTCATAAAAAGATTTACTTGTGAGCAAGAATTAGTTTTTCTTATTAATCTTTCTGTGAACACAGCAGGTCAAACATATTGAAGATCATCTTGTCCAGCTTTCCTTTGGAGTTCCATGGATTTGACATAACAGGCACAATGAAGGTTCAAGTAATTTCACATCCAATTGCTTGGAAAGTACTGCAGAAAAAGATAAGTGTCCTTAATATTAGGTACTTGCTCCCAAAGGTATGGAAGTCTTTTGCAGCGCCTCCAGATTTGTAAAAAAAATATCTCTTCAAATAAGATTTTCAGACAGATTTTGATGAAAAATGCATATGCACTTTGTATGTAGTTTATATGCAGTTTGTATGTAGTTTGTATGTAGTTTATATGTAGTTTTCAAAACTACATACAGTTTTGCTGAAACTGTATGTAGTTTTGGTGAAACTGCATAACTACAGATAAACTGCATATAAACTACATACAAACTGCATATAAAGTGAATATAAACTGCACATCAAAAATGCCAAGATTTTGACATAATTTACTATCAAATTCAGGTCCTTGCTTTCAGAAAGTATGTCAATATCACATCAAAGTAAGGCTTCAACATCACATCAAATATCTTTCAATGGTATTGTCCCCAACGACAAATGCAAGTATCTCAAACAATGCAACACACTGAACATCAACCTAATTGAATTCTCATGGTAACAAACTTGGTAAAATTTGTCCTCAAATTTAGCTTTTTGAGTCAATTCAGAAAGGTTTATATACATTTTTCAGGAGGGAAGAAAACACAATGTCTCATCAAACAATTTTTTTTGAAGTTCATTTGCAAGAGCATATCAACCACTACAACAATGCACAAGATATGACACAAAATTACTCTCCAAGATATCTTCAAAACATTTTTTGATGGAGTTTTGTTTCAAACTCTGCTCATTGTTTCTCTCATCAGATGTTCACAACAAATCCACATCCAATATGATCACTATGCAGTTCTATTTGAATACAATCTCAGAAAACATTTTAACAAATACACAGCTAAACAACACATCAACTGTTTTGCAATGACATTGTCTCCAAAAACATATATCTATTTCCAGCAATGCACCATATCAAACATCAAAATATGGTTTCACAAGTAAACACATCTTAGCCACATGATTTCTTGTCACAAGTAAGAGTGCATAGGTTCTCAAGTAAATAAATTCACGACAATATCCACAGGTAACTTACCAAACAAAGTATAACAATGTCAGAGTTGCCACATGTAATGACTGAAACAAGTAACCATTCTGCATGTCCACAACTAAACAAAGAAAACATATTTCACCTGCAGTACAAGCAAATAATTACAAGTAACACTCCACTCTCCCCACAGGTAAACAACATGAAGCAGGGACAGCATAGAACCATATCAAACTGAACACATGCCTCAGCTCACACNAATAATTACAAGTAACACTCCACTCTCCCCACAGGTAAACAACATGAAGCAGGGACAGCATAGAACCATATCAAACTGAACACATGCCTCAGCTCACACACTGTGATTGATATTTTCCAATAGATCAGACCAAACAAACAGGAAAATATCATTTTCCACCAAAAGAAAATTTGCCACATTGCCCTTCTTTCAAGAAGACATAGACACAACCACCATGTGCCAAAGTCAAAATAAACAAATAAAGATTAACCTTTCATCGTTCAACCTTCCAAGAAGAGCATTTACCCAAACAAGAACGGAAATAAAAAACAAATAAAAACAAACAGTAATTTCCTAAAAACAAATTTAAGTTCAAACCCAAAAACATTTACTAGTTCCCAACTTCCAACAAATAATTACGCAAATTCTTGTGAATTAGTAAAGTTACCACTTGGTAAGGGGCGACATGGCTGTCCAATAAAACAGGTGTCCAAGCCGACAAAAGACAAATCACATTTGTATGAAAACCACAATTGACACAAGTATGCACCACTCATGTATATTGCAAACCGCGCAAGAAAACACATTACACACATAAAGGAACAAACACAATATTCAACACATTTTCATTGCTTGCACACGAGTATGTAAGAAATCTCACAAGTTTGCATTCACACAAGTGATTTACACACAAGTTTGCACACACATCGTGATCTAAACAATCAACATTCTAATATGTTTCATCATTAGCTGCAAAACATATTCATTGTGAAAATTGACAAATATATCAAAAAACTCATACAAAATAGAGTAATTTTTTGGTGTAATTTATGACTGTAAAAAATTAGGTTACAACCTAAATTTTATTTAGGTGTAACCTAAATAAAATTTACATTTACATTTACCTAAATTTTTAGGTCCCATGCACAACCTAAATAGCAAAAATTACGTAAATTCTTGCNCCTAAATAAAATTTACATTTACATTTACCTAAATTTTTAGGTCCCATGCACAACCTAAATAGCAAAAATTACGTAAATTCTTGCCTTAGTAAATTTACAATTTTTGGAGACTAGGGGCAATAGGCCGCAGGAGAATGCAGAAGGCTGGACAGGCATTTTAGATCTTTTAATGTGTTAGAAATTTATAACTGGGGTTGCAGAAGCGGCTCATTGAGCCGCACAGGTACATTGGACTTGCATGACAAACCGTTTTTTCACACAACATCTTTGCAAGTGCGCAGTGAAACTGATACACCATGCAACTGAGAAACCATGAAAATGAGAAACCATAAAATGCCAAACGATTCAACCCGTCAAGTCTGAAGTGCGCAAATATTTGAACTGTCTTCTTATTTGTAGTTGCTGCGGCTCAATGAGCCGCACACATCTATATATTTATATACATATAGATTCTGGTGTTAACATGCAATGGTTTTGAACTTTCTTTTGCAAAATAAAGTTGATGCGGCTCAATGCGCCGCACATACATACATATAGATTCTGGTGATAACATGCAATGGAATGCTGTTTGCTGAACAATGATCTAACAAAAATTGTGTTTGGTTTCTCCCACTTAACTTTCAGCTCCAAACTTGGTGAACCTGTTCAGTGCTGATCGGCTTTCGACGACATGGCCGCTGTTCCGACCATTGAGGTTGCAGACACCGAGGTCCAAGAGAGCCAGGCCAGGAGACTATGTGGTACCCAGATTCTCAAGGTGAAATGGATGCTACAGCAGCCAAAGGTCTTGGTGGAGGACAAGGAGCTCCGACTTTGAATCCCAATTGGGATCCAACTTGGACCGATGCTCAGCCCAGAGAAAGCCAAGAGACACCTGAAGAAGTCCACGATGATGCCACAGGTCCTGCAGTGGAGCAGCCTCCTGCAGAACAGAATGTCCCCATGGGTGTGACCCCTGAAGCTGTTCAGCCAGATTCGCAGTTGGTGCGTTCCAATGCCTCTGAGGAGTCTTTGTCTTCTGCCGCCGCTGCGGGATTGAGGTCTTGATCACTGAGACCGTGGTCAGAGGGCCAAAGGAGTGCTGGCGCCACGCCTGCAACAGCCTCTATGTCATGTTGAAAAGAAACAGGCCGCCTCCTGAGTTCTCAGCGATGGAAGAAGGATCCCAGGCCCGTTTCTGGCGCGAGTGCGCACGAGACAAGGGGTCGAACTCTAAGTTCAGCTATGCCCGTGTCAGGGACATCTTCAAGCGCACCTTGGTGTAGGAAACGGTGAAGCAGAGAAAGGTGGAGGTAGGAGGCACATACCTTCCCAAGAGTGTCTACCAAAAAAGGGGCTACGAGATTGACGAGAAGTTCGAGGAGCGCAACCCGCGCCAATGGTCTGACGGCCTCGCTTGTTGGACGTACCTTCTCTCCGAATGCTCTGTCCACGAGGCAGAGGTCCAACGGTCGATCGAAAAGGTCGTGTTGGAGGCAGAAAGGGCTGTGAAAAAAAAAGCTGATGATGCAGCACTGTGCGACAAGGAGCAGGAAGCCATTGAGGCCAAGTCGATTGCCACTGCCACTGAGTGCGAGCCCCTGGTCTTGGACTTGCTGTCAGAGGACGAAGCTGGAGACGCAGGTGCTGGATACTTCCCCCCTATATAATCAAACATATGTACAGCTACATAATCCTAAATATTGAATGATTGGGTTAAACTTTTTTTGGTGCTTCATATATTGATGACTCTGCGGCTCATTGAGCCGCATGAGCATATACTGTAGCTACAAGTAAAACCCGCACGAGGCGGGTGGCGGAAGTTTCCAAAAGAAGAGAAGCTTAAGACTATAGGATCGAAACACAAGTTTTGCCTATAGGNTCCCAGTACTACTTCGTACTACAAAGCTTGCACAAAGCTCTTCCCAGTACTACTTCGTACTACAAAGCTTCCACAAAGCACGTCCCAGTACTACTTCGTACTACAAAGCTTGCACAAAGCACGTCCCAGTACTACTTCGT
>BGPT01002036.1:194407-221549 GCA_003297045.1 Symbiodinium sp. clade C Y103 | reverse complement strand
GCGGCCCCAGGGCTTTACTACTCGGGTTGTACTGGTTCTTACTTAAGCATAAGAGGGGTAATGATCCTGTCGCCCATGTTACATTATCACGGACATCTCTTGGTGGCGGGTCTCTTGCTCTGTTCAGTAGAGCAGGGTCGTCAGCGTGATCCGTGTCTTCTTCATCATCAGACATGGGGCTGGGTGTTATGGAGATCCTCTTGCCGCGGCTTGGGTTGGCTGGCTCTTGATGTTCCTCATTTCCTGTTTGCACAGGAGGATCATGGCATATTGGTTGCGGGACATTAATCAATCCTTGTATGGAGGACATCAGAGGGTCCGGAAAAAGGCCTGCCTGTGGCTCTACTTGCATGCTAACAGTAGTCCTAGAGTCGTTATCACGGCGAGCCTCAAGTCTCCTTTATGGAATCCTGGTTGCCTGGCCAGTCCATTGCATTCCTCCGATGGGGCACCAGGTCTTGCTTTGCCAAGCAGCCGGTCTATTCTCTACACCTAAGATACACGCCAGGAGGGGCTGCCAGCCTTCCGATGCTAACCTTGATAGGACACTAGGTGCTTCCAACTTAGTTCCACCGAAACTGTGGTATATAGCCGGTCTGAGATGTGACTCACAGAATTTGTGGGCTTGAAATAACTGTGCTCCAGGGAGTGATTTTGCCACCATTGTCCCCTCTATAGAGGTGAGCAGGGCAAGCGCAGGAACAAGTTTCCAAGGAGACCGGGTTCTATTGAAGGGTGGTTGTCTGGTACGCCCCTGCGCATCTAAGTTCTCATTGGAAGCTGTTCTCGGCCAGGGTTGTCCTGGACGCCAATTGTCTGGGATTGGCCAGTACGCTTTAATAGCAAATTCACCATAAATTGCCCAGATAGATAACAGGTCGAGATTAGTATCTGCACGGACTCCTAGAAATGGGGTGAGCAATAACCCACTCTTAACAGCTATTGTTGGATTGTCAGGGTATGTCGACCCCTTCAGGAGATCCTCCCTCTTCTTTTTCAAGCTTTGCACAATATCATTCGGTGATAGTTGGTGTATATAGGGGCCTTTGGTGGGCATATTGCCTGGCTGCAGGTCACTGATTCCAACAACAAAGCCTGCATTGTATTCGTGGAACTCCTCTGTAACCANACCCCTTCAGGAGATCCTCCCTCTTCTTTTTCAAGCTTTGCGCAATATCATTCGGTGATAGTTGGTGCATATAGGGGCCTTTGGTGGGCATATTTCCTGGCTGCAGGTCACTGATTCCGACAACAAAGCCTGCATTGTATTCGTGGAACTCCTCTGTAACCAGTAATATGCTGGTTCTCTTAATTTGATTGGTGTCCCTAAATGCAGGTAATGCTCTTTCAGGCTGTTCCTGGGTCGGTTCAGCACTTGCTGGTCGTCCTTGCAGACTTTGCAAGGTTGGCTGCATGTTCGCGATCCTATGGTTGAGACCCTAAAGCATGTTTCTGTGACCATCACAATCATTATCCACTAACACAAGGTGTGGATAGGGATACATATGTCTCGCCATCTCTAGGACAAAGACTCCAGCCCAGATATATGGTATCAGGTGGAGTCCATTTCGGTCATTGGCTTCTATCCATACGACGTCTGTCTTTTCGCCTTCAGGTCCTATGAGGTTTCTTCTGCTTTGCCACCAAGGGGCGAAGGCTGGCCAATGCTGCACCTTCTCCGGTGGTCTACTGTCTACTATAATGTAGACTGTGTGCATGCTAGTGAACACTGCCTCTAAAGATTGTAGGGCTTCCGCCACTTGGGTTAGGCATGGGCCCTGTGGCACTTCTGCATGCTTATAGCTATGCACTAGCTTAGTTCCGTGGCAAGTAATGTCATCATAGACTGCTGGCGGGAGTTTATGATCCAAGCCCATTGTGATTGGGATTGGATGTGGGGAAGCGAGGGCCATTTGCACCTCAGACTTCATATAGGGAGCCATTACCGGATCTTCAATGTCCCCATTCCACCGGTGAGCAAGCCTAGGCATCGGCCATACCATGGGTCTATTGGTTGGAAATTCCCTCCCTTCATCATCAGTTACTTCTTCTGACGAGTCCGAGGAGACTAAGTAATGTAATCACAGGCTTCGGTACGGCTCGTCCCCCATGCGAGTGGCAACCTCCGAGCAACCACTTGGGGGGTGCTGACCGCCTCCGAGCAACCAGCACTGTACTCACGGTTTTAGTATACTAATACTTTATGCAGGGCGCTCCATGTGCGTGAGGATAAAGAGAGGACTTTCCTAGTCCCTGAGTAAAATTTGAATAAGGGCTGATGCACATGGAAGACTGTAATCAGCACATAGTTTCAGGACTGACTAAGGGAAGCCTAGGGGCAGAGGAGGCAACCAAGGGCATTGAATTAATATTCAAAATGTTTGACAAGATAAAAAGATAACTACCTTGCTCTTATTGGCATGACTTTGTTACCTCTTGATTTTGAGCCAAAATGTTCAGGTTGAGGCAGTCACTTCATGCATGTAGTGTTGTGTGTGTTCCCCCTCCGATGGGGATGTGCACGACAGGTTTTCATGATACCCTTACTGCAAATGGGTTTCATTGAAGATCATACGACTTGCTTTGCCCTTTGTTTTTCCCTCAGATCAGCCGCACTGACTAGTCGTCTTCCCAATTATCAGCCAAAACTACACAGCTGGCCAGTGATACTCTGCGAGGTTGACTTAAATTGCCATGTCAAGGTCCTGATAATCATCATGCAATCCGAAGAATACAGGATGTGCTTCCAGGGCTGCTAGCGCTAAGGAGTTGGCTTCCTGTAGCTCCTTATTTAATGCTNTCATCATGCAATCCGAAGAATACAGGATGTGCTTCCAGGGCTGCTAGCGCTAAGGAGTTGGCTTCCTGTAGCTCCTTATTTAATGCTTGCGCCACCGGTACTCTATTGGAGGCTTGCTTCGCAGCATGAAGTTGACTTTGGATTGCTGCGAGGGTGTGCTTCGACACTGCCTCAAGCGAATTGGAATGCCTTTCATCCAACGATGAGATCTGCCCAGCTGCCTTCCCACCACTCGTTTTCACAGGAGGTACAGCCACAGGTCTTGATTGTCGCTCCATAGTGGCTGTGCCATTTTCAAGCGTAAACTTGGTATTGATAGGTGGCATACTGAGTACCTTTGCTTGGTGGTGGTTGAGGTGCCAGGCTAATCTCCTTAGCTCTTCAACATAGTTCGACCCAATGGTAGCTCCTGTGATGTGGACCTTGTAGTGATTTTGCCTGAAAGGGTAGTAGTCAACGTTCTCTATCTTCAGGTGAATGTGCTGCAGAACAGCCGGGTACATATGCAGAGTGCCCCAATTCGGAGGAAAGTTTTGGGAAGTGAGGTCCTTCGCCCAAGTGAAGAAGTGTCTCACATATAGGGTGCGCACGTCCTCTTCATCCCATTCCAGGAGAACTTCCAGATCATAATAAGGGACATCATCGTGCTCCNCGTGCTCCCAGTATTTCAGTAAGTGATTCAGGTTGACATCCTCTCCTTTGTTCGTTATTCGAGCCTTGATCGCATCCGCGTCCATGGCCCTTTAGCTTAGGTATAAGCTATGTTGGTGCAACTCGGTCAGGACCAGGCAACCTCCGAGCAACCTGGTAGGACCGTTTAGAGAAAAGCTACCTTGGTGAAAGTTTGTGTATTCAGAAACTGTAANTCGGTCAGGACCAGGCAACCTCCGAGCAACCTGGTAGGACCGTTTAGAGAAAAGCTACCTTGGTGAAAGTTTGTGTATTCAGAAACTGTAATTTAGTAATTTAGCAATATTGGCATAGTGAATTATTTAGCACAGAGGGCCTTTGTAGGATCATCCAGTGTGGGCCTGTAGAGGCATGCAATAGCGATATGATAGCTTGGGATGTTTATGTTCACCAGAAGATGACCTGAGCCGAAAGCACCTTCGGAAGGGCAAATATTCAGGTGAGTTGTCAAAAGTGGCAAAATGTTGTTATGAGTGACTGCCACTGTCCTTAGGTTTTGGTTGAATTTCTTCAAGGTTCTCGCGCTCCTTTTTATCATCCATGAGCCATATCTGCTTCTGTGCATATAAATGGCTTACCAGCCTTTTCAAAAACATTGANGGTTCTCGCGCTCCTTTTTATCATCCATGAGCCATATCTGCTTCTGTGCATATAAATGGCTTACCAGCCTTTTCAAAAACATTGAGCTCATTCAGTTCCAGTTCTAAGGGCGTGATGTTGCTTCCGGTCTCTTCAGGGTTGACTCTGTGCGCTCAGTTGGGCATTAAGGATTGCCTGCACTCTGTCTTTTACCTCAGCAAGGTCCGCTTTTACGTTTTCAAGCTCCTGGGAAGTGTCAGCTGACTGTAGGGCGCTCTGTAAGTGAACCCAGATTCGACCTAGTGCGAGGTTTGCTGGGGCTGAGTACGTTCTATTCGCCACTGGTACTGACACTGATGTCACCGAGGGAGGGATGGACCTTCTTATCNTGAGTGCTGCTGGAAGGGATAGTACTTGAAACCAGTGCAATGCAGACTGACACGATGCAGTATAGTAGGTAATGTTGCTAGTCCTCCCCATCCAGGGGGGAGGTCCGCTGCATAGAGTTCGCTGTCAACTGCAAAGAAGTGTCTGCAATAGAGCTGCTCAAGTCCCTGTGCCGTGGGCCATACTAGTATGAACTCCAGCGTGTAGTACGGAACATCTTTATGGTAGTGGTGGTGTACCAAGTGGCTCATATTGATATCGCCATCCCTTAGGGCGTACACCGTGATTGACTGCTCTTGAGTGCAGTTGGTGTCCGCTGTCGGTTGGCTCATCAGAGTAGAGCTTTGTTCCATGGCTGAAACTAATCGGATGGCTACGTCCCACTGTTGATCCAGGCAACCTCCGAGCAACCTGGCAAGACAGTGGACGTTATTTATGGCGGTATTCTGATCTTTGCTTTGCAAAAATTTCATTCAGCAACTCAACCTCAACTATTTAGATTTATAGTCTGATTAAGTATAAATTCTCTCATGCGGGCTGCCCAGAGAGGCCATTGTGGTTCTGAGGATAATCTTCCTGGTTCCATTGACTTCAATACTCTATGNGATTAAGTATAAATTCTCTCATGCGGGCTGCCCAGAGAGGCCATTGTGGTTCTGAGGATAATCTTCCTGGTTCCATTGACTTCAATACTCTATGGGCCAGCAACTGCAGCTCAGTGCCATAACTGTCATTTTGGGCCGCTTCGCTCCGACACCTGGCTAGTTCTAACTGCAGTTCTAGCAGTTTGACGGCTGCGCTAAGGTGGTTTTTGCTCTTTTCAATCTCTTCTGTGTTTTCAGGGAAGTACCCTAGTGGGACTTCTTCACGGAGGTCAAGTAGCACCACTACATCCGTCAAAGTGTCATAAAGACTGTCCAAATGTGATTGCAGTAATTTCAATCTAACCTGTGGAGTGTGAGGCGGGGTTGGTAGCCAGCTTCTTCCTTCTGCGGTGGGGACCTCTGCCATGGGCAATATGTTGGATTTCGGGCTCCCGAGATTAAAGCATGATCATTACGGAGGTAGCATACGCGTAACTTTCTCAAGGGGGGTTATAAATTACTTCCCCCGCCAGAACCAGGCAACCTCCGAGCAACCTGGGTTTATTCTGGCATGGGGGAAGGGATGCTACTTGAGCCACAAATGCGGCAGGACTGAAACTTTTTCCGGGTACGCCTAGTATCTGCTTGTGATCACTGCACGATGCCGCTGAAGTAATGCTATGTATGATACCATTCATGTCACCTTAATTTCATCCATGTAAGCACGTGGCTTTTCCAACTGTTAGGGACGCACCGGAACTAGGTCAGGCTCCCAGGTGTCTTCCCAGCTATGCTCCTCCAGGTGCAGATTCTGCCCTGGCTATGAACAGGAGGCTGCGCTCAACTATCGACATCCTTGGCCTAGCATTGCTTTCTAGCACCCCAGGGGAGCTCTGGTTCTCTGGCACTGGGTTGCATGTAGAATTGATTCGCGCCTTCGCACATGGAGCTGGTGCAAGCGCCAGCACTAAAGAGTCAGTGCCGGTTCCTGCTGCTGATTGGGTGACTGCTTCCTCCTCTGGGATTCCTCCTTGACTTCCTTGGCTTTCTTGACTCTGATCATGTCGACGGAGATTTCTGATCGATAGCGTGGGACTTGGTAGAATACGCTGGCTAGCTCCAATGAGCTGGATTTGCTGCCTTTCCACTATAGCATTCATATCTTCTATCCTGTCTCTCAGCTGCGACACTGCCGCTAGAATTGCCTGAGATGCTGTCGTCAAGGCTTCTTGAACTTCCGGGTACAGGATTNTATCCTGTCTCTCAGCTGCGACACTGCCGCTAGAATTGCCTGAGATGCTGTCGTCAAGGCTTCTTGAACTTCCGGGTACAGGATTCGTTGTTCTTCCAAACTGCGCAGTTCTGTGTGAAGCGCTCCATGAAGGTCTAATAGGGCACCGAGGCGGCTCGACAGGGCAGTAGCCCGCTGCGCCAAAGGAGGATCTGAGGCGCGATCCATCACTCCACCAGATGTGCTTAGTCGAAGGTTGATACTAGAGGTAAGTTAGCGGTGCGTTTACAAGTGGCATTGAATTTGTCATATTTGTTGTGAAATTTTGAAACTTTTCGGACGTGAGTGGCAATCTCCGAACAACCACCCTTGAGCCACGGCATCAGAATCAGGTTATGCATCAGCAGAAAGATGAATCACATTGTGCTTTCCAAGTGACAGTTCCTGCACAGGCATATCCACCATCACAGGACTTAAATGAACTTAGGGCATACTGATAATGAGGTGATGAAGTGGGAGTGCCGGTAGTTGGTGCACCTCACTCTTTTGGCTCAGTATGAGTCTCACACTCGGTTGGCTTGGATGGGCGTGCTGCAGAGCCACCCATCTATACATCGAGCATAACTTCGCAGCTGCCCCTTTGGGCAATCGGAGTGAATTGTCCCAATAGAAAGGCAACCCCCGTTTTGGATTTGTCGAGGTTAGTTTTGATATCCCCCAGGGTTGCTTTTTGGGTAATGTCTTCAGGTGGCTCTATGGCATTCAGCAGCAATTCCGCCCTCAATATTGATTGCTGTACNTGCTTTTTGGGTAATGTCTTCAGGTGGCTCTATGGCATTCAGCAGCAATTCCGCCCTCAATATTGATTGCTGTACAGCCGTAAGAGCGTCAAACATTACCTTGGCGGCCCAAATATATGGACTGCTAAAGTCTTCTGTGGGCAATATCACTCTTTTTTGTGTGGCTTGCTCAACTAGGTTATCAAGGGCCTTCGGCCCCTCCTGGTATCCTAGGTCACAACAGGATGCAAAGGGTATAGCTTCAAAGGACACGGTCATGTGCATATGCTCAAAGGAGGTGATTTTCCTGCGGGATTCAAACCATGTTTCTCCAACAAGGAGCCTCGCNNNCGGGGAAGCACAGCAACTCGGCCCAGCCAGGAGGTGGGTGGGGGTTCGCTCCTTGCGTCATGTTAGGGCAGCAGAGGATGTAGATGGTCCCTTTCTGGCCACTTTGTGTTACAGGAAGGTGGAAGACTGTAACTGGGTTCCCTCCCACTACGATTTCTTCACTGTCAAGATGGTCCGGATGTACCACGTCACTACATGAGATGTAGTCCACGTCCATGAGCCAATCAGGGTTCTGCCTCTGTCTTACCGGGTATCCGGTTTCCATGGCGGGCACTTTATATACCAGGCAACCTCCGAGCAACCTGGTTTTTAGTGTATGCACTTCAGGGTGATAATTATCTACAAAGCATGTACTTCTATATTATCATTACTGTCTGCATTGGTTGAGCATGCAGCTCTCATACGTTGAGTTCAAAGTTCGGGTATGAGCCAAATTTTGCATAACTCCAAACATAAGCCATCACACATTAAACATCTGCTGTCAATCACGATGGTGGAGAGAGCCTGCTGGTCGTGAGGCAGTGCCTTAGATGCGGGGCCAAATTAGGTGTCCACTATATAGTTTCTTGGATATAGGTTTCTTGAATACCTCTGGTTCTTTCATTGGCCCTGGTATTGTATGCAATCAGTGGGGGTGACTCACCCTTTTAACTATTCTGACTTTTGCGCCTTTCGCACTGTTCATCTGATCTACCCACTCACCGTTAAAAGGTGATAAATAAGTTGCGAGCACATCCTGAATCTGTATCTATACTCAGCAAGCTCACGGGGAGTTAGCTGCTCCGAAGTTTCACTACTGAGCAGCGGGTTTGCCCTCCCCTCTAGGAGAAGCTGTACACATACCTCACTGTTATGCTGTATAGCATAGTGTAGCGGGGATTCTTCATAGAGCTGATCTGTGAGATTTGGGTTGGCTCGGTAACTAAGCAGCAATTGGATACCGGCGGGGTACTCCATGGTCGTGGCAAGGATGAGAGGAGTAATGCCACTGTCATCTATAAGGTCCACTTCTGCTCTTGCTTCAATGAGGATTCTAGTGAGCTGTGGGTAGGGGTCGTCAATCGCGGCCTGACCCTCATGGGTAAAATCTCCCACCAGCGCCGCTTGAAGGAGGTTGTGCGTGCTTCCATCATCTGAAGATATCAAGGGCNGTCAATCGCGGCCTGACCCTCATGGGTAAAATCTCCCACCAGCGCCGCTTGAAGGAGGTTGTGCGTGCTTCCATCATCTGAAGATATCAAGGGCCCTGGGTGAATGCCTTCTCTGAGCATTTGTAGCACTAGTTCCTTGTCCCGGTCAGCTAGCGCATGATGTAGCATAAGGCCTTCCGTCCTTGTGGGTGCTCTGGCAGGGGATTCCACACACAATACCCCTTCTTCAAGTATTTCTGGATACTCAGATATATGTTCATCGTCTTGTAGCACACTGTACCTGTAGAGAAGCTGTGTTCTGGTCGAGCACCTAGTGGGGTGTCTTTCCGCCAACTTTATTTTCACTTCGGCAAAGCTCAGGTCTCCTTCCCCTTCCACAGGAATAGTGTCTAAAAGGTTGTGAGTAGTCGCCAGGTAGATCTTTAGTCCGTAGTGTACTGCCATTGCCTTCCTACCTTTTGGACGCGCCACCTCCGAGTAACGGTCTTGCAAGGTGAAGGGCTCACAATAGGCACAACAATGATCCCAAAAATCCCACTGTTCCCAAACGAATAAAGACGTGAAATGAACACAGGGCAATGAGCTTTTTAACAGACGAGTCACCGTGGCTTGGTGGTCTTATTTCGAGTATTTTGGGGGTAACTGAGCTTCGTGTTGAGCCAATACGGCTTCGGTCTTCAGCGATAGTTTCAGTGCCTCATTACAACTGTAGTAAGTTCACAAACTGCAAGTGGGGGATTTTGTGCACTTGAGCTCCACTCTTTGCACTTTTCCGACTTTTTCGACACAACACTCTCTTTGCAATCTCCGCTAGGACACTAGGACATTGGTGCTGGTTCTTCTTCTTGAACGTGTGCAAATTGGCTCATTTCCACTAGATCCTTGGCAGTGAAACTGTTTAAAAATTGAAATATTCCTTCCCTCACTTTTACGCTCTGGTCGTGCACTTCTTGGACTGCGAGGTTTTCCCCCTTCGCCATAAGTCTCTCTTCGTAGATTTGCATGATGGCTCCACCTAGGAGATTCTGTTCGTCCGTAGTAAGGAGTGGATCTTTGGGAGGGCTAAGCTGCACCTCAATCTTCTCAATCACCGCGGCTCCAGCGGCACTGCTTCTTGCTCTGTTCACAAGCTCTCCCAGGGTGGTGTCTAGGCTGTAACTTTGAGTAGGTGCGGCTGGCTGAAGCTGTGTGATCACGACCTTGGTGGTCTGGACAGTGCTCCCAGATGCCCCTGCCGCTGCCATATCCATTGCTCCTTAAGGCCCTAGCAAAGGATTAGTTTGCAGAAGCAACCTCCGAGCAACTTCTGTTTAATAGTTGGGAGTTCAATTGACTGTGAATGGCAGCAGCAACGACAGAGTTGTTCATCAACTGACATGCTGCGACTGGTCCAGGTGCATCAAATTATATCATGGACTTGATTTTCCTTCTCACCAATTTCCTCAACTTTTGAATAGCGCTTCTTTTGTACTCAGAGTCTTGGTCAAGCATCTGCTTAGAAGCTTCTATATACAGACAAAGGAGGGCAAGCTGGTCAGGGCTACCATAACGAGGGGGACTCGGTCATCAAGCAGGATTCTTTCTTCAGTATTCGTTAGCGACGCAATTGCTTGCACTGCCTGTCCTTCTTTTAAAATAGCAATTTGACCCTGTTTTGCTAAAAAAGTGAGCGGAGCGAAAGGGATGACGAGCCAACTGCTTCTGCTACCGCCATGCATGGCTACTATGCCCTTTCTGATCAGTGATTGGTCAATGCAATGCATACAAGCGTTTGTGAGTTCCTCGACTGTACTAACACTATCGGTGGCAATTGAAAATAAGAGCCATTCTCGTGCCCCTGGCATTGCTTCTTGCACCAGGCAATCACTGAGTCTAACAAGGAAATTTAGCCTAGGTCCGAAGGCATTTTCTAGGGGTTCTCCTTGGGCCCAGGCCTCGCCAGTCTTGCGCTGGTAGAACTTGGCTGGCTCAGGCACGGTTGGAAGATAGTTGTGGGGTGCAAAGAACCCGTCACTCCTTGCTTGTGCATCAATTTCCCACTGCATTTTCCTTGGCGGCCTTATGGCTGCCCAACAATAGCGATGTACCTGTTCATTATCGCCAAGTGTGACAAGCAGCCAATTTCTGTACTCTTCTGGTAATTCATCTAGGTCTTGCACAGTTGGTTTTAACCAGGATCTGGCCCTCCAAGGGGAATCTGCTGCGATTACATCTTGCTTGCGTAAGTCCCTGGCAGTTCGCAATTGAAAGATGGCAGGTTCCTGTGACTTGGGCTGACCTTTAGCAGCCTTCTTGCTCATGTGTCAGGTGCAGTGCTAACTTGTTTGCTCTTCTATGTCAGGCTGCTTCACAAGTGGCAATCTCCGGACAACCACTTAAGCACTAACCGAGGGCCAGGCGCTGATCGGGCTCCACTTCGCCAAATGTGCCAGGACAAGACACTGTGATTATTGGCTTTCCAAAGTGAAGCTGTTTCACACGTGGCAATCTCCGGACAACCACTAAGATACAGGCTGAGGGCCAGACCTTCCACGGATTCATGTTAAAGGCAATTCAGTGTTTGAGCCATGCATTTGGGCATTTTCTTCATTTGTTAAGCAAGACCCAAGGTGTTAGGGTTCAGGATACGATGACACAATTCAGCTTACTCCATAAAGCAATGTCACAAGTACTTGTCAACCAAATGTCACGGCAGCAGCGTTTCTTCAGCGAAATCTGGTTTGTCTTTCGGCAGGCGTACGCAACGGGCATTTACCCTGTTACAGATTCATCGCGGCATTGCTTTCCTGCACTGCCTTAACAAAGGTTTGGATTCTGATTCGATAGTCATCTCTATATTGAAGCATACTTGATGGTACACATAACTCACTTGGGTCAGCTCGATACTTTAGTAGAAGGCAGACGCTCTCTTCCGAGACCGTGTTTGCAGCATAATAAAGTGGTGAAGCATTCTGCATCAAGTGTCTCAGGTGTGGGTCTGCACGCATTTGTAAAAGCACCTTCACTCCTTGGAGGAAATTGCTTCGTATCGCGAAGATCAAGGGAGTAGATCCTTCACCATCTGGCTGATTAACGTCAGCTTTCGCCTCAATGATCAGTCTGGTTAGCTCCATGTTGTCCGCCTGATCTTTGTGCACCCTGGTAAAGCTATCCACTGTGAGAGCAGGGGTAAGAATGTTGTGGGCGTGTCCTCCAGCCACTTGGATTGGTACACTCGGATCCAGCCCCTGCTGTAGAAGGAGCACTACCTTGCAAATGTCGCGTTTGCAGATTGCCTGGTGTAACTCAAAACTTTCATGCCGCGTAGGAGTTCTCAATGGGGCCAGGACACAAAGTAGGTGGGTAGGAGTCTCTTCTCCCCCAACCATGATTCTTTCCTCATCCTGCATCTGTAGCCTGCCCATATAGAGTTGGATCCGGAAGATCGATAAATCATTGTGTAAGTTCTTGATAGCATTTTTCAAGTCATGGATGGTATCCAGTTTCTCTATGTCAGGCCGGAGCACGATGAGGGTTTCTCCTATGGTAGCCCACTTGATTTGTGGGGAGATAACAGTTGCATTAGACATATGATGCCCGTCCTCAACGTACCCATGATCCATTGTAGTTGTCGTTAGCATCCACACTGCTGTGCTGGGCATGTTCCAAGGACTCGCCTAAAGGCGACTTCGGGGCGACCACTTGCCATCGTTGGTTATTGCCTCATGGTTTCTAGGGTATCTCCAGGCTTGAGCCATCCCGCGGCACATTTTCTCTCAGGCAAACCACAACAGGGTTTACCCAGATGTAGCTTGTATCTCAAAGGTTCACTCTTTGACTAGCCGCTGGAGGGGGTTAAGTGTTAGCCAGAAATAAACGAAACAGGAAGTACCTTCCAGTATTTTGGCCGATTAAACTTATCCAGCTATTTGAGATGTTTGGGTTTCTCTTTTGATTTGCCCCAGTAGCATAACCGTTGGTGCTCACTGCCAGGAAGTTGGCCTGCTTGTTTCAACTACTCATTTACAGTTTGGTGAATCCCCGGTGCGTTTGTGGGCGGTACTTATAAGAGTGGTTCTACCTTGGGTGTCGCTGTTGATCCTACGACCTCTACTATTGAGCGGTAACCACTCAATGTATACGACTGATTTCATTATGTTAACAGCCACTCGGAGCCGCACGCTCAGGCACCCATCCAAAACAACCCCCAGTGAGGCAACCTCCGAGCAACCTCATACTCGATGGGGTAGTTGTTAGGGTGGGGCTTGCCTTTCATCCTCTCCGATGTGACTATGAACTGAAGAAACTCGCGTAATTAGGTCAGATTTTATTCCTTGCGGTCTTTGGCTTTACGCTTCTGCGACGCGTTTACGCGCTCGGTTGTGATTCCGTTGCGACCTTTTGGCTAGCCTATTCATCTGATTAACAGCTTTCTCATAGTTGTCTGGGTTATACTTTCTTTTCTTGGATATGACTATCCCAGGGATAATTTCTTGTCCAGTTATTTGAGCTTGCTGTGGTAAGATAGGGAGCGAGGGAAGATGTTCGTACTTGCTAACAATCTGTGCGAACATTTGTTCCACTGGGGTGCATCGGAATAATGGCGGGTCAGTACGACAGAGGCCAAACTGTCCATTTAGGTGATCATGGAGATCCTGCAGCAATTTCTCAGATGGCGCCGGGGAGACCCAAAATCCATCATGTAACCGTATAACGGAGAGGAAGGGAGAATGACTGTGGAGATAATGGAAGGCTTGCCAGCAGAGCGTTTTTTCTACCATCTCTAGTGATCGGAAGGCGATTCCTGTGATCCACTCGCCCGTTCTTTTAGGCACCCACTCGGGAAGCGAGTGGACAACTTTTTGGGCTGCAGCTCTCAAGTTCTCTCCAAACTTTATTAAGGGATAGGGAATATCCGTCTCTAATTGGGATTTGAGATAGTATTGAGCTTTTTCTGATGTGGCTGCATTTATTAAGATAAGGGGCCATTTCTTAATTAAGTCACTATCAGCAGAAGGTAGTAAAATGTGATTTATGTGGTGTTGGATCCATCTCCTCATCTGGAGGACCGGCGGTAACCTTACATCATTGGATAGTCGGCGTACTAACTCATAATGCGCACCGCTAATATCTAGTTCGACGTGATTCCGGAAAAGGGCAGTTCTGAGATCTTTAGGCATCGCCTGTCCAGCAAACTTAGAGGCATACAGTCGTCCCTCGTCGTCATATGCAACAGGTCTATAGCTCACGACATTCTTCCCTTCCTGCTGATTTGTTGAGTGGCAGTATTCACTAAACTTCCTCTGCAGGTGTCGGTAATGTGTCATTACTTTCCTTGCAAGCGTGGTACCTAAAAGGGGCATTTCTACTAATTGCTGATGTTGCGGTCCGTTAAATTCATCTTGTTCGTGCGAGAAGCCCATACTTTGCGTCAGCCAAAATGGAAATTTTATTGCTATAGATGTTGCTTCTGACAGTACATGTGTTTTAGCGAAGGCTGCCGCTTGTCCTGCAAAATTGTCTGCAAGCTTATTACATTCTCTTGGTGAATAACGGAGGAGGAACTGCTTTGACATGCGGGCCATTATGTTCCTACAAGTTTCCAAGACTTCCACAACTTCAGGTGTCCTGATCCTGTTTTGATTATTAAGGAAATTGATAATCGGTAGGATATCTCCCTGAATATATACATCAGCGAACATACGTTGCTGCGCAAGACATGCATCTATTATTCTTTGCGCCGTTATAAAGGCATGCTTGCATGCTTGCGCCTCCGCTATCACATTGTCTGTACATTCCGGTAGGGCAACAGCTTTCCATGTTACCAATTCCATTTCTTGAGATGTAACACTTAACGCCGCGATACCAGCTCCTCCTGCTTTGCTTGATGCATGACAAGATCCATCAAATTGGACTATTAAAGTTGGGAGGCTTCTTGTCACGCTGCTGTCAATTTGCACACCTGCTGTGAGGAAAAAGCCGGGGCAGATGTCTTCTTCTGCAAAAATCCTGACGTGTATTTTCCCACATTGGCAAACGTAGGGCCTCAGCGAGACTTTCACGGTAGGGCACGGGACCTTTACCTGTTGCATTATGAGGAATCCAAGCCTGGGATCTTTAGGAGAAAGGATGGCTACATCATCTGTCCTTTTGATGTATACATTAACTTGTATCCCTTTATTGGGTAACAATGCTGCATCAAGATCAAGCTTGGGCGTTTGTATGACTTCTAGTTTGTCCGTTTGTAGACATCTTTGTCCATCACTACACGGAGGACATTTGACTCGTAACATAAAGGCCGACGGAATATCCGCATAGGATCTTCTTGCTATGTCAAGCACATTTTGGACGAGGGGAGTACTGTTGTCCAAATCTGGGAGGTTCGGTGTTAGCCCCCCTTTCTCTTTAATGAGTCTTCTCATATGGAATATAACGATGACTTGCAGGATACCAGGTAATTCAGGAGGCTTACAGTCCCATCTTGGCAGAAACCAGTTGCTTTCAATAGGGAGAAGTGCATTTATCGTTAGTTGTAGTACTGGGCAGAATTGGCACCAATGGTCAATGGAGTTGGATCCAGTGTTGCACAGTACGCATGGAAGTGTGTGTATTTGATTAACTNAATGGTCAATGGAGTTGGATCCAGTGTTGCACAGTACGCATGGAAGTGTGTGTATTTGATTAACTTCCCGTTGGTTATCTTCTATTAGATGTTGCAAAGGTTTTAGGCATTCAGGGGTTTTGGGAATTGTTTTGGTAAATAGAAATTGGTATCCATTCCTTTCTTCCTCGTCCACATTCAGGAGGGACCAATTCGTGAAGTTGGGGCAACAGTCACTACAAGTTGCTCCATAGCTGGCCCCAAGAGGGTACTTTCTGCCTACCCTGCCACAGATGCAGCAATTCTGCGTGCGGGACAGCTTGCCTCTCTCAGAGAGCCAGACATCGCTGTCTTCTGTTAAAGCCCATCTTAATATGGTGAAACGTGGAATATTTCCTACTTTGGTAGTGCTGAGATCAGCTAGCCATTCCAAAAAGGGAACACTAGGGCCATGAGGCCACCCACTTTTAAGAATTCTGTGGGATATATGGGCTATAGCATTGGTTTGTAAGTCAGTTAGATACGCTTTTGAAAGGAGCTGCTTAAATCTCTTCGCCATCTTGTGGGGTGGCATCGAGGTATCATTTTCAATTGCTAGCAGTTGTCTGATAGTACTGATAGAGAGAGTTTGTTTCAATATTTTCCAGGTACGATATGCTTGTGCCGCCTGCGGGTCCTCTTCTGGTGTGCCAAATTCTTCCATTCTACTAACAGTAAGGCCCCGTCGGTGTAAGAATCCGAGGGAAGCTACCGCTTGCATTAAAGCTGGATCAAGGAGGGGTCCTATCTTGAGCCATCGGGCAGTTCCAGCTAAGTGCTGCGCTGGGAGCCAGTGTCTCTGGAGCACAAATTCACTCATCAGTTTATAGAGCAATTTTAACTGATGATCCGGAAAGTGAATCCATGACTGCACGTAATAAAAAAGGCTTAAGCAGAAGCTGTTGAAGTAAATTATTCGTGTACGGACACTCATCGTCCCCCATTTGGCTGCACTGAGTCTGGCTTTGAACTTGGCAATCTGCTTATGCATAACTGAGGTAAGTTGTAGGTCGGGCATTGCGTAGTTCAGTACTCCGAAGGCATCAAAAGCCCAACCGGAGCGTATCATGAGCCCAAAATTGATGGTAGTTGGCTCAACGCACTGCAGCCCAATCCCAGCCTTGTCTAATTCCCATGCGGTTTTATGTGCCAAAGGGCAGTTAATGACGACTGTGGTTTTGGCTCTACAGGTACACTCTTCTCTGGCCAAGCGTCCAATTAAGGGACTGCCATTTGCGAGCAGAGACAACATTTCGCATGGGGGTAAATGTATGGCCTTTTTCCCCCTACATATTAATATTGTGTCTCTGCAGGGGGGCGCTTTCATAAAACACTCAAAGAGTGTGGGCATCCCTTCTTCCAATAGGTACTCTAACTTGTTTTCTATTTCTGGAAGGGCCAGTAATGTACCTAATGGGACGGTTGGGTCTGTTGGAATGGCTAGATTCCAACATGTATGCTTGTCCATCACAATGCCTGCCTGCTTCCAGCTATTCAAGTAGCGCAGGGTGTCTGTGACCCACTCGAAGTTGGAGGTGACAGGACCTGCTAATGTTGTGTCATCCACATATCCTTCTACTGCTAAAATTCTTGGGATTGCGTTGAGCACCGTAAAGATCGGGTCCATGGCAAGGCAGAAGAAAAACACCGAAGACGATCTGCCCATGTCAACTCCTGAAAGTACTGGTCTTGGCGGAAGAAGTCTACCTTGTACTTTATGTCTTATTTGACGTCCGAACAGCAAACGGGTAGCAAGTTTAATGATCCAGGATGAGGCTCTTTTAATATAAAGGATTTCAATTAGCCACCACGCATTGATTCGTTCGAAAGCCTTGGATAGGTCAAGGAGGAGTGCAATAACTTCTGGGCAGTCATCTAGTACCCCTTGTATTTTGTTTGCTGCCATTTGTGGTTCACGTAGGAGGTTGAGCATAGTTTGGGATGGGTGGAAGTTACCTCGGGTGTGATGGAAAAGCACAGCTGCAGCTGCTCCGTCTTGCAGACGATCTAGTGTATCTGGCATGCCAAGTGGTCGAAAGAAATCGGCGGTTCGTCCTAGCTTGGCCTTTGGTATCCACACTCCAACTTGTACAGGGGGAGGTGCCGTATCTCCTATAATGCGGTCCATGTCAGCCTCTAATAATTGGGTGGTGACGTGTGGTAAATAACGCCATGCTGCATAAGGGATACCATCTGGTCCTGGAGCAGAGTCTTTGGTATTAAGTATCTGTTTTAAATAGTCTGCATGGGAAGGTGGATTTATCTGACACCACGGTGTGGATAAATCTCGATACTTCTGTAAAGATTCGCCCCATTGGATATCCCATCTTATTGGTGGTTCAAACCAAAAGTTCCTGGTATCCAACATGGCTTGGTCGTATTCTGCAGCGCTGCTGACCTCTTTGTTTTCTTTATTATAGATTGGTCCGTAATAGAAGGACCCTTTGGGGCAGACTGCTTTAAGTTTGTCCCACATTGCACGTGTGGCATTGCCTTGAGCTATAGGATCTGGTGGTGGTTGGACAAAGGGGAGTTGATTAGCAGCAGATTGATGTACTTCAAGTGTGGTTAAAATGTCTCTCAAGATTGATTTCGGGACAACATAGGCTCCACCTTGTTGTGGCCAGTCCCTTGTGATGTCATTTGCTGGGTTGGTAACTTGAAGTGCAGCCACATCTTTGGATGAGATATGCACTACGTCACTCCGTCCCAGAAGTTTTTGGTACAGGCGTTTATATGATCTTGGCCAACGTACTGCAGTGGAGGCTTCTCTCCACCAGCTCCAGATGGTAGCTTTGGCATACAAAGAGATATCTCGGCTCCCCTTCATGGATGTGCTAAGCCTATTGCATCTTCTGCGTAAGTCGGCAAGGCTATTGTTCCACTTATTAGATCCCACATTATTATGCACAGCATTAGGGTTTAGAAAGGCTATAGTTGGTATAGTTTCATGTTTAATGGAGCCTGGATGTGTACGATATCTGGGTCGGTGCATGAGTTTGAGCTGGATGAGTGCATGTCCCTGTTGTGCAAAAAAGGGATAGGCATTGACCTTGATTTCAGTTTGCGTAGTGGTACGATGAATAGTCGGTACGAGAAACTTATCTAATGCTGAGGTGTTGTCTCCATAATGAAAGGTTTGCAAGTTCGGGGCAGCATCCTCCAACTGTAAGACATCTAAGAAGTGTTGCCACTCATCTGGCCATTTGGTATCACATCTGTTGAAATCACCCCCTATGTACATGATATTCTTTGGTTGCAACTGCTCAATTTTTGTCTTGACAAGTTGTAGATGAGCTAGGGTCCATTCCGGTCTAAAATAGACAGACGTGAGCCACACCTTATAAGTTCGAAACTCTACCAAGGCAGCAACAACATAGTGTGGGATGACTTCAACGGATCGAACTAGTTTCCATCCTACAGGCAGGAGTATAGCAGCGCCTCCCATCCTTGCATTGCCTCGGCCCTCCGCTAGAGTCGCAGCAATTTGCACACCTGGATATTGGTGGACTGCTTGTTGTAATTCTTCAGCAGACCATTTCGTTTCTTGCAATAGAATTGGCATTTTTTTAACTACGTTTGCAATTTTTTTGCTCTTTTCTTTATGTTCAGCATCTTTAGGTTTCCAGCTATTCAGGTTCCAACATGAAATTCTGGAAATGCTGACAGGAATGGCGACTTGAGTTTTTACCCGAAATTCATAGAGTTTTAAGTACAACTGAACTAGTTTTTCGGGTAACCCGATTTGGTCGACGGTATCTATGGTTCCTGCAATTACGCGGACTCCATTGTAGCTGTGTAGCGCTTCTGACACTATTTTCCGAATGGCCTGGAAACTGAGATCATTGCTGAAGCCCATCCAGGTTTTAAAGGCTTCAGCTTCACATCTTCGAATCGATACTTGACAAGGCATAATGTGAGTAAGAAAGTCAGTGGTAGGACAATGTGAGAGTTTGTGTGGGCAACGGTTGTTGTACATATTTGGCGCGTGTCGATTTTCATGAACAAAAAACTGATATTGCAACCCTTTTTCAAATATAGCAAGTAGTGCCCGGCGTTCTTGATTGCTCAACTGTGCAACACTCATGTTGGGTGATAAGTCTGCTGTAATGCAGACAGAAACCGTTTAAACATCTCGCCACGCACTACTACTGCACTAAAGGGTTGCAAACATTGATAATGACACGCATGCTTCTGAATGGTAAGCTTGAGGTGATGTTGAATGTTAGTAAGTGTTTGATAGTTAGTTTGGGATGCAACCTGGTGTGTCACGGCTGAGCTCTGCGCATTTAAGGTTCCAAGCTCAGTGACTTGGTGTTGCTCCCCCTGACTATCAGAGTCGTGATACAAAACAACGATTGCTCCACCTTGGAAGTTCTGCAACTGCGCATTTTCCCAGGCTGTCTTATTGACTAAGAGGGGCTGCGAGGTAGATACCAGGCAACCTAGCGTGGAGTTTGCCATAACTCCTCCTACCGCAGCTATCCATATTATTTGATTAGCAGCAAAATGGCACTGCGCTTCAATTGAGGCTGTACGTGCTTTTTCACTCGGCATAGTTTCAAGCACATGACCAAGCAACCAAAGAGGACATAGCTTTTCACTTGTGGCTCCTCTGTGGGGATGAAGCGATAATGTGCTCCCTTGTGGGGTATGGATCAGCATAGCGTAAATATCCTGGTGTGTGGTAATCAAGCTTGGGTTACACTCCATGTGCGCTTCAAAGGTAATTTGACTGTGACCTCTAATAGCACAATTTAATGTCTCGGTTGGCATAGCATGCGAAAGGCATATCACTCTGCATTCAATGTGTGAGCATTCAACAAAGTACAGAGAGTTGTAACATGTGGCTCCGATCTGGACTATCTGGAGCATATCCTGATATTCAAAGCCCAGCAGCATACAGGTATTGCTCCAGTCTATTGTGCCCAATGAAACAAGTTCCCTGAAAAAGTGGAGGATAGTGACGGGATGTTTCTGGTTGACGATTTGGTAGATGGCAGTCGCAGCACGTTGCTGTAAAGTAAGCTGCTGAGAACCAAAAAATTTTGGTAATTGACTGGCGCATAACGTGATATACTGCGGTACTGCAATTCTGGTTAGTAGATCCTGCAATCCAAGGACTTGAATGAGTTTGAGCAGGTTACTACCAATTGCCTCAAGTCGTGCTTTTCGCAAGGCTAAGCAATGCTTCACTCTCTCGGAGGATTGTAGGTCTTTCGGCACTGTAACAAAAACTTCAGTAGGGTTGATATTAGGCTTTGATACCCTGTCAAATGAGAGGCATGGTTTGAGATTACGAAAAGGGGAAGTGATCATCGTTTTCCCAGGTTTTCGTTCTTTCAGGTCAGCAATGATCCCTTTGTAAAGTTCTCTATAGATATTCTGTACCTGCTCTGGAGTGGGAAGGTTAAGTGGAGTAACATTCCCTTTCTCGAGCCAGTTCAATACCTGTTTTTTGGACCCGAGTGCGATGCTGATAAGTTTTGGGTGGAAGCTATTGCCAACAGCTGATCGAATTGTGTGTGTCGTGAGTAGGTGTTTCGTAGTTCGTATTCTTTCAAATACCCGTGCAAGACCCGCGATTGACATTGCCTCCTCGTCAGTGATAACACGGAAGGGGACCTTGATGGAGCTATTATGGAAAAGTGGTAACACTCCAATTACCGCTTGGTCTCGAGTCTCAACATCAGCTCCTCTGAGTGCTCGTAAGAATTCCAGCCATGGTTGAACATAGATGACTGGGATAAACGAGTTCCAAGGGAGATTCGGGATGGTCGAGTCATCATGTAACTTACAGCTGATAGCAAATTTTTCAGGGCCACCAAAAAAGGCATAATCCCATATCAGTCCAGCTGGATGATAGTTGATCCAACTGAGTTTTGTAGCAAGGTCGGTAAGTTCTTCTCTCGAGCGAAGGAAGGGCATTAGAGGTACTCTTTCAAGTCTTCCTGCAGATATCCTGAGTAGAGGACCTTGATTTGTGCCACACGGTGAGTGATAAGGTTCTTTGAGAGCAGAACTATCATGCTCAAAATTATTTTGGAAAAAAAAGCGGTCACGGACTACAGGCGAGATACTAGATGCACACCACTGAAAAGCCTTAGGAAAATGTTCCCATTGAATTCCTAGGCATTCACATATAACTTTGGCATGTCTTTTCTTCATAGATCCAGCGTTCTCTAGTAGGTATCGGATGTTGAGCGGTGAAATCAATTGCGTAAGTGCATGGAGGATTAGATATACGACAAAGAAAAGGTTGCTGTTCGGGCCAGTGAGACCAAGCAACCCTTTGTCTATGCCTGCAATAGTAAGTTCAGTGCACGGGCTGCCTGCTATAAGAAAGACTTTACAGCCATCAGGCAGCAGCGATACAAACTGCTTGAGAACAGTTCCATCATTGTGCATTACCTTATCGACATCCTTCAAGTATAAGGATTTGCATCCATCCTTATTCACTTGCCAGACTTCAGATAAATTGAGGCCATGACAATCTGCGACTATAGTTCTCAATGTTTTGTCAATCTCGCAACCAATATACGCCACTGGATGAAAGCCAAGTTTATCAGTGAAGATTTGATACGTTGACCCACATCCATCAAAAAGACTAATTAGGGCATATGGCGGTTGCACAAGGATAGCATCTTGATCATCGAGCTGTGCAGGGCCAAATTCGCCAGCAGGGACATGCTTATTATGGATGTCCAGTTGTTTGTTTGTAAATACTGATCTTTCATCTGTTTCCGGCAGGGAATTCTGCCTGGCTTTATTATAAGCTTTACTGTGAGAATCTGCATCTGCTCCGTTGGCGTTCTGTCCCCCTTTACTTGCACCTTTCGCAGTCGGTTTTCGGCCAGACTTGACTCTTTTCTTCGGGGTGCGTGGTTTGGTGGCCGGCACTTCAAGCAGCTTGCTGTTCGGCCATGTGGGGATGACGTCCACTCGTCGGTAAATGACCCCTGATACTTGGTCGTTGGTGCTTAATGTTTCAAGTATATTATCAAAGGCTAGTGGATAGCACCCCGATGCATTGTCATGGATGAGGTAGAGGTTATTAGAAGCCTCGTCCGGATGCTCGATGACATAAAAGTGTCCGGGTCGTTGATTTCGGAAGATGAGTAAGGCTATGGCTTTCCACTGTACTCCGTAGCAGAAGAAAGGGGGTTGTGTAAGAAGATCTAGTCCACTGCATACAGGCATAATCTGGTGTCTTGGTCGCTGGAGATTCTGGAACAGGATAATTTGTATCTCAGGCGTCGTGCTCTGTACAAAATTGGTCTTCCCGATGCAGCATTCGGCTGCACCTTTGAGTGTACCAATGTCTGGGGTAACACTCGTAAAAATTTCTTCGGCACTCTGTGCTACTATGTCAGGTAAAATGCTGTAGAGGTACGGTGCATTGAGTTCAAACTTAGTGCCACATAAGGCGCATCGACCACAATGTCGAGAAGCAAATCTCTGAGAATATGGATATGGCATGCCATCCGCAATTTCTTGCAGGACTGGCTCGACACTTTCAATCTCTTCATGCTTGATTGTGATCAAAGTGCTCATAGCAAAGGCAAGGTGTTCTTTATCAAAAGTGGACCTACGAAGTCCACCTTGGAGCGTCCATCCTTTGGCAATTGCTATGAGTGCGTCCTGTCTAATGTGGTCCTCAAGTGGATACTTCGGGTCATGGCTCCAATTACCTTTGGATAACATCCTGAGGGCAGCGACGAAGTAGCAGCTTACACTGGGTAGAACTATATAGATAGCTGCAGCTTTGTCAACTGAATGAGTGAGATAGGGATATTTGCTTAAGTCTTCCTTGGTATTAAGCTGGTTTTGGAGCTGAGGTTTGAGACTTGCGATCTGCGCACACCTCCTATTTTTTCCAAAGAAACGGCCTGCTAGGGCTCTGTGAAGTCCTTTGGTATGAATCTTAGCTGTGCTGGCATTGTTTTGGTCTCTTGTGTCACAGGGATTAGCCGAGACTTGCAACCTCCGAGCAACAAGTTCAGTGGCTTCATCCTCACTGTGCACCTCAATAAGATGACTGTTGATTTTTTCAATATTGCTGTTACGGTTGTCATGTGTTAGTGTAGACATGTCTAGGTTAATGTCAGGATTACTATTGCGCAGCTGATCGTCTTTTCGCTCGTCACCAAAACCGGGGTCAGGATCAGGGTCATCGACTTTCTGAGAATTCCCAGCAGGGCTTTTCAGGTTGTCAGGAATACGGTTGCCAGGTCCTTCATTCTTTACGCCTTCTTGGTCGACTTCTCCTCCCTGCTGAGGAGAGCTTTCCTTTTTGGCATTAC
Organism: Symbiodinium sp. clade C Y103; assembly: GCA_003297045.1. Taxonomy (NCBI): domain Eukaryota; class Dinophyceae; order Suessiales; family Symbiodiniaceae; genus Cladocopium; species Cladocopium sp. clade C. The sequence continues at coordinate 198,075 of BGPT01002036.1, read as the reverse complement.
AGCTGTTGCTAACCGTGTCAGCATCACCAGCATTATGGGGGTTATTCGGAAGTTGTGTGGGTGGCGTCACATGTTCCAGGTGAACTTCCTTATTTGTCATGACTACATCTTCATCAGATTTGTGACCTGGGATCAACTTATGCGATTGACCTCGGTTAGGAATTTTGGATCTAATAATTTGGATGCTTTTTGCCTCTTCAGGATGGAATAGCTCTCGCACTTTTGCCCCAGGAGGAACAAAAACTATCAGGTCTGTATATGAGTGCGTACAAATTAGGAGCCTGTTCGACAAGCTACTTATCCATTTGCCATTTTCGAAACGAGGCTGACGCATTTCATACATGGACTGTGGTGATAAGCGTAAGTGGAAAATACCCTGCTCATGATAGTGAGGGTTTTGATGTAGTTGACATTTGCTTCTCTCAAAGGGTAATTGGTCATGATCGAAAATGAAAGAGTGATGTTGCAGTCCGCCTTCATCAGTGAGGAAAAAGTTGATTATTTCCTTCACAACATCAATAGCAAGTTCTTGTGGGACCATGATCCACGGAACAGCCTCATCAATGTATGAGCAGATTATATTGCACTGCTCAGACTGTATAGAGACGNTTGTGGGACCATGATCCACGGAACAGCCTCATCAATGTATGAGCAGATTATATTGCACTGCTCAGACTGTATAGAGACGTTGTAGACCTGGTACCATCTGATACGACTTTGCAGGTTATCATCCTCCGGAACTACACAACTTAGTCTCGAATCCGTATTGGCTTCGCAGCGTACAGCATTCTTCCAGTGGTCCTTTTGCGACTCTTTCGTGAGGATAACACTAGGTTGTGTAGGCGCTTGGAATGGAGGTTGGAGGTATTGCAGAATTCTGCTTTTGTTCTGGTGGTCGTCAAAGGGATGCGGCAATTCCGGTAGATTCCTTTTGGGAACCGTGAAAGCAACAACCCTAACTGCAGTGAGGGCGTCAGCTTCGGGCGCTTTCACCAAAAGTGTACGAATTTCTTCTGCATTAAATTTATCTTCAAGGAACTTGATAGCAACTCGATCAACTGTATTTTCAGATATGATCCAAGAACCTTCGTCTTCAACTTGCACGGGTTCCCTGAGCACATGACTTGCATGACCAATGACAACTTTCCACATATCAACGCTCCTTTCAGGAGTTATTCTTAGTTGCAAACATCCTTCATGTCGACCAAAGGGAATTCTTACATTTGTAGCAAGCAGACTGATTCTAAGTGCTTCGATTTCAGGACCGGCAGTAAAGACAAAAAGTTGTTTCTTCTTCAATACATAGAAAGGAACTCCAATTGTGTTGAGTGCAGAAATGATAGCTTTGAAGTTGAGATCCTCTATGGGTTGTAGGTTGAAAACAATAATTTCACGGTGATTAATGCTCTGTTCATCATGAGGTATGGTGAAGGTATTTAGATTCGGTAAACTGCACGGTTTTCTCTGGAGTTCAAAGTCACTATTGGCGTTATGTGCAATGGCAATATCACGTACGACACTTGAAAGGTACTGTAGGGAGGAGATAGTAGCTTTCCAATTATTGTGGTTGACATAGATATAATAGCAAGCTCTATCAGGCATGCCTAGTTCAGTATAGAATGGGGTCTGATTTAACTGCTTTAGGGACAGGACCCCTGGCGACTGAGCAATTCTTTTCACAATTTGGTGAGGTATTAGATTATTTGTGCACAGAATGACTTCTTTCGGGTTGACGATTGGCCAGTTAGCAAGAACAGTAGAGTCGTCATCTTGAGATCGCTTTTTATGACCAAAGGTAGTGGCATATATGATACCACTATCACTGCGCTCTCTTTCTGCTCTTTGAAAGCTCTTCAGAAAATGTAAGTACTTGAAAAAGTGGCTTACTTTAGGCTGTGCAATGAATACTTGACTTATGATCTCGTAAAATGACATGTCAACATGGCCTTCTTCAATACAAATGACATGTGCACATTGCTCAGGCAGTGTTTTTTCAATGTAATTCTGAATTATTCTGTGTTTGAGACCTGGTTGAATATGATATAGGACGAAACAGACTGTATGAAGAGTTTTACTATTTAGTGCTTCAACTGCTTCTGGTTCTGTCATGACAGTTACCTCAGAGTAACTGACTGTATTGATCTGGCTGGGAAACGGAGATACAAGTATGAAACTCACTGCAAGTGAGTGTATGAGTTGCATAAAGGTGCCTTTCTTCTCGTTAATGGCATTATGCATCTCATCATAGAGGAATTGAGTAGTTTGGACTACAGTACTTTTCCGATCTTTCATCTTGAGTTATCTTGGTGGATCTTGCGCAGCAAGATGAGTAGATGAAGTATAAGCCGCGTCCGTGCAACTTATACAGGTTCGCTTGGGTGACTTGGATCTTGACCTCAGTAAGTATAAGCCGCCTCCGAGCAACTTATACTAGATTCGCAGAAGTACAACCTGAAGTACCTGAGTGAGTATAAGCCGCCTCCGAGCAACTTATACTAAGTATTCGCACAAGATGTGGTTCGGTTTGTGCTTGGCAGTTAAGTAAACAACTAAGTAAACAACTAATGGCAGAGTGTGGGAAGAAGTAGGGGGAAAGGAAACGGAAAAGCCCAGAATTTTCCATTACTATAAAAACCCACAAGGTGAGTATAAGCCGCCTCCGAGCAACTTATACTGAGTGTTCGCACAAGATGAAGTTCGGATAATGCTTGGCAGTTAAATAAACAACTAAAGGTAGAGTGTGGAGAGAGGTGGGGGGGAGAGGGCGAAAAAACCCAGAAATTTTCACTCCAACAAAAACCCACACAAAATCAACACAAGACCACAACAAAACGTTAACGACCTACCCCAGTCTCCTACCCCTGTTTATTCGCTTCAGTGAGAAGTTATTAATCTCACTGGCTACTTACAGAGGTTTGAGCCGATACAGCTTGAGCCAAAGGCTTGAGCCAAAAGGCTACGGAGGCTCCGAAGCCAAAAGCCCAGCCGACGTGGAACCAGTGGAAACAAACGGAGTCCAGTTCATGGAAGACTCCCCAGCAATATCAGTGGAAGACCAAGAAGGGCAAGGGCAAGCATGTTTGCGCCATCAAAGGAATGCTTTGACAAGCATCCCCACTTCTTATGTCCGAAGATCTGACAGGAAGGGGTCGATTCCCTGGAGGCAGCAGCACACCTGGTAGGTGAAGAGCCATCTGCCAGGCAGGAAGAGTAGCCTTCCTTTTGCAGTGGAGTTTTGTTCTGGACTGCAGGTTTGACGTCGCAATTGAGGAAAGAAGAATGATGTTGTCTTTTGGAGTCGACCACATCATCAAAGCTGGGAACAAGGCCCGTAGTGAAAGTGGACCTCGCATCTTCCGAGGGAGAAGAACTAGGGAGCCATATCCAATCTCCCTTATGTGCTTCTGCGCACTACCATGCGGGACGTCAAGGAAGGCCAATGATGGCGGCCTTGTTTGATGCCTCGTTTCTTTACCCTTGTTTCGGGGGCCATAGTTGTCCATTGTTCATTTGATTTGGATGGCATGATGGCATGTGCAATACTTCTGGCAGTCACGGTGTGAAAACTGTTAGTGCTGATTTTGGTGGCAAGTGCAGTTTTTACGGCGTGTGTGACACTGAACCTACAGAGGGTGAGCGTTTAGTGCGACAGTTGTGGCACTACACGC
>BGPT01002036.1:119602-192630 GCA_003297045.1 Symbiodinium sp. clade C Y103 | reverse complement strand
GGCATGTGTCTTCTTGGATTGCTCATGAAAACAATGGACATCTTGGATGGTGATCATTGCCAACGTGGTTTCAACTCAGTCAGTCTTGACGTGTAGCGTCTCTACAGGCGCTGGTGGACTTTTGGGCGCCGCTTTCGGGGGTTTAATTTTGGTTTCCGGGCGGTGCCGCATGGACTGGCCTCTACAGTTGGTGCTGTCCCTCCAGTTTTTTGTGCTGACAAGTTGTAACCTGGCCTCGGACCCAGGTTAGAGAATTAGCTGCAACTAGTTATAACCTGGCCCCGGCCCAGGGTCACAGACTTCGGATTTGAGCAAATGAAACTAGTTGTGGCCTTGGCCCTGAGGCGCAGAGGAAAAGTCAGTTGTGACCAGTTGCTTGGCCCCGGGCTTCACTTGTAAATTTTGAAACAAGCGAGCAGCAACAGAAGTAATTGTGGCAGTAGTCATAGCAGCAGTAGTAGTAGTGTAGCACTAGTAAAAGTTTGAAAATTTCCTGCCCGGTGGCCTTTTGGTATTCCCATGCTTTCCCAACTGCACTTTCATATATATCCTCCGCCGACCATCCTTCTGCAGCCCAGCTAACTATCCACCGGCAGATGGAAAATTTCCATGTTTGATTCAGGCTTGCGAGATTAAAGGAGAGCCGAGCTAAGGGATATGCTGGGGAAACAGTCGACAGCAGGTCAAGTAATACAAAATGCCTTAGTTAGAGTTCTAGTTAAACGAGCAATAGTTGCAACTAGTTACAAAGTTCAAATAGTTTGAGTTGGAACTAACTCTGTAACTAGTTGGCAACTAATTACAACTTTTTTGCATCTAGTTGGAGAATCAGTTGAAACTAGTTACAAACTAGTTGCAGAGTTGGTTGTAACTAGTTCTCAACTAGTTGCACAGTTGTAACTAGTTGTAACCCTCGAGGTCCAGAGTTGGAGAGTTAGTTGTAACTAGTTGTAACCCTAACTGGTTCTAACCCTGGCCCCGAGCCAGTAGTAGTAAAATTTCCTGGCCTTTTGTTTTGCGCATAAAACAATTGTAATAGTTTTCTTCATAAAACAAATTGTATTCATAGTAGTAGCAATAGTAATAGCAATAGTACCGAGAATAGTAGTAGTAGTAGTAGTAGTAGTAGTAGTAGTAGTAGTAGTAGTAGTAGTAGTAGTAGTAGTAGTAGTAGTAGTAGTTGTAGTTGTAGTAGTAGTTGTAGTAGTAGTTGTAGTAGTAGTTGTAGTTGTAGTTGTAGTTGTAGTTGTAGTTGTAGTTGTAGTTGTAGTTGTAGTTGTAGTTGTAGTAGTAGGAGGAAGACAAGGAGTAGTAGTAGTAGTAATAGTAGTAGTAGTAATAGTAGTAGTAGTAGCAGCAGTAGTAGTAGTGGTAGTAATGGTAGTAGTGGTAGTAGTGGTAGTAGTAGTAGTAGTAGTAGTAGTAGTAGTAGTGTTAATAGTAGCAGTAGCAGCAGCAGTAGTAAAATTTCCTGCACCATTTGTTTTGTTCATAAAACACTTCGTAATAATAGTAGTAGTCGAAGTAGTTGTAGTAGTAGTAGTAATAGTAGTAGTAGTAGTAGTAGTAGTAGTAGTAGTAGCAGTAGTAGTAGTAGTAGTAGTGAGTAGTAGTAGTAGTAGTAGTAGTAGTAGTAGTAGTAGTAGTTGTTGTTGTTGTTGTTGTTGTTGTTGTTGTTGTTGTTTTTTTTGTAACTAGTTGTGACCCTGCTTCCGGGCCCAGGGCTAGAGAGTTGGTTGTAACTAATTGTAACCCTGGCCTCGGGCCCAGGGTTAGAGAGTTAGTTGTGACTAGTTGTAAACTAGTTGGAGAGTTGGGTACAACTAGTTGTTAACTAGTTCCGGAATTAGTTACAACTAGTTGCTACCTAGTTACTGAGTTGCTGAGTTCCCCCCCCCCTCCCCCCGAGACCCCCATAGTTCAGGGTTAGGGTTGAACCCTAACTCTAACTCCAACCCACCCCTCCCGACCCAACCTCCCCGCGTCGGCGTTGAAGTACCTCCCTAAACCGCTCTGCGTTGTCGCCGGAAACACATTTTCACCGTTTCCTTGTGTCCGCTTGTAATTCTTATTCAACATCAATACAATAGGAAAAAATTCTACTACACGCTACACGCTGTATTTGTTTTTTTTGTTTTTCTCACAGTAAAAAGGCGTATAGTGCCACAAGTGTCGCACTGTCGGACTGAACGCTCTGTAGCTTTTATGTCACGCCGTAAAAACCGCACTTGCGACCAAAATTAGCAATAAACGTTGTCAATTTTTACACCGTCACTGCCAGAAGGATTGCACATGCCATTCAAATCGGAGGGACAGCAAAGCTACCACAAAACAGCGCGCTTCCTGTGCGCACAACTATGGACTTCAAAACAAGGGTAAAGAAACGAGACATCAAACAAGGCCTAAAAAGCAGGCATCAAACAAGGCCGCCATCATTGGCCTGCCGGGACTTTGCCACGCAGGTTCCCTGTCGAGCACAAAAGCTCACTAAAGAAGCTATAGGCGACGATTGACGTGGAAGTTCTGAAGCAAGATCGAGGCATCCACCAACTGTGTGAACAAAAGCCGCAAAAATGAACAAAAAATGGACGCCATTTCGGGATCCAAAACGAATTTTTTCGGGTCCGTGCTTCTAGAATTAGAAACTAAATAAGGGGTCGGAAACGGCCCAACACGCGGTCCGCTTTTTAGACCCGAAATTACCTTCATTTTTTCGTGCGATTTTGCGGCTTTTGTTAACGCAGTTGGTTGAAAAAAAAAAAATTCCGAACTGTAGAAGATGCAGCACTGCCCGGAAACCTAAACTAAGCCCGAAAGCGGTGCCTAACGTCCCCCAGCGCCTGTAGAGACGCTATACGCCAAGACTGACTGGGCTAAAAACCACGGTGGCAATGATCACCATCCAAAATGTCCATTCTATTCATGAGCAATCCAAACTGGAAGACACATGCCCGTGCAGTGCTATAAGCGGCCCTGCACGCTCACCCTCTGTGAGTTTGGAGCGACACAAGTCGCAAATGCTGCACCTGTCACCCGACTAAGCGCTCTCCATTCGCCGGAGACACATTTTCACCGTTTCCTTGTGTTCGGTTGAGTAAAAATGCTTGAAGTGGCACAAGCAGCGGCTGCCCTCTGTGACTTTGGCCTTTGAATCTGTGTTTTACCCGTTCAGCGGTGAGCCAGCGTTGGGTTTGTCCAAATTGCTGAAGCGCATGCTTGATTGTCGTCAGACTTGGCAGGTGCAATATTTGCGACTTGCGTCGCCCCAAACTCACAGAGGGTGAGCGTGTAGTGCCGCTGCTTGTGGCACTACACACTTTTTACCGTGAGAAAAACCAGAAAAACAACTACAGCATGTAGCGTGTAGATAGATTTTTTTGTTTTTTGATTGTATTGATCTTTAATACAAATTACAAGCGAACACAAGGAAACGGTGAAAATGTGTTTCCGGCGACAACGCAGAGCGTTTAGGGAGGTACTTCATGCCCACGCGGTCACATCTAAAAATCGTTGCTTTTCCCACAGCGACAGCGCGAAGCGTTTATTGCCGATTTTGGTGTCAGGTGCAATATTTGCGATTTGCGTCGCACCAAACTCACAGAGGGTGAGCGTGTAGTGCCGCCGCTTGTGGCACTACACGTCTTTACCGTGGGAAAAACCTGTTGATCTTAAAAAAGAGTAATTACAAGCGCCAATGTGGCCAAGAGGACCATGAGTGGGGGCAAGCCGCTTGTCTCACTTCTCTCCCACCCTGGATGCTCTGAACCGCATGATTTTACATTGGTCTCCCACTTGTCTCCCACTCTTTTCTCCCACATTTGTGTCTTCCATTCTTTTCTTCCATTCTGTTTGCTTGAAGCCTCATAATTTTACACTTGCCTTCCACTTGTCTCCCACTCTACTCTTGTCTTTCTCTCTCATTTCGCCCTCTAAGTGCTCTAGGCCGCGTGATTTTGCACTTATTTCCATTTGTCTCCTTATCTTCTCTGGATGCTCGAGTTTACACTTGTCTCCCAGACTTGTATTCAAGACTTGTCTCCCAGACTTGTCTCTTGCTCTTGTCTCTTGTCTACTACTCTAGATGCTCTAGGCCGCATGATTTTGCACTTGTCTTCCACTGGTCTTCTACACTTGCCTTCCTCTTATCTCCCACTCTAGATGCCTTCGAGCCGCATTTTTTGCTTGTCTTCCATTCTTATCTCCCATTCTGGGTTTACCCTTCTGACCACACTTGTCATTCTCTAGCTGCATGATTTTGCACTTGTCCCACTCTTCTCCTCTATGGAGACAAGTGTAAAATCATTCGGCTCTAAGCATCCAAGAGTGGGAGATATGTTTGGAAGACAAGCGTAGGAGACAACTAGAGGAGACATGTCGGAGACAAGTGTGAAATCATGCAGCCTAGGGGATGCAGAGGCGAAGACAAGAGTCGGAGACAAAGTGTAAAATCATGCGGTCCGACAGGTCGTCACTTTTGAAATACTGCATTGGAATTTGTGTCAAGTTGATTGCTGGATGCCAGGTTGCTTGAATGTCTTCCGTGGGTCAATGATAAACAATTCATTGACCATTCAGCTGCATATACTGTGCTATACTATTGCCTCAGACCACGTGTGAGAGCCAGGCATTTGTAGAGAGTTTCTTCTTTTGTTAGTTTGCCTTCTTGTCTTCATTGCGACACACGCTTTCGCAAGTTGCCAAGCAATTCACAGTTTATGGCGTTGAGAGTCAATGGGAAGGGAGCTTTGCCGAGCACCGGCTTCAACCATGGCTCAAACTGGCAAGACCAGCTACCTGAACTAGAAGAGCTGCAGGTATTGTAGGTCCGCTTTCTGCTATTTTGGGCAAACTGATTTTCAGTCTTGGAAGCACTTACAAAAAATTGACCTCAGAGTGGGCCTCCTTTGTATGCAAACCTTTACATCCGTGCCTTTCCTTAAAAGAATTTACAAAGTATAGGACGAACGCGCCGCGTCTTCCCAAGTTAGTCTCTTTAAGCTTAGGGGCTTAAGGGTCTCCTCCGTATGAGGTACGAGGTAATGATCGTTCCTTTATTCCTGAAAGGTGTGTTGAGTCTTTGGACCCTTGGTGTTCAAACCTGGAAAATATGTCTTTTAAACGGTGCGCTGCGTTGCGTATCTCTGGACGCGTTTGGGTGCAAGCGGCCAATCGAATTTGGATGCTTTGAACAAACCTTTGTCGACAATCTGTTTACCTCTCTTGTCACAAGGATTTGTTTTTATTAACATTCCTGCATGTCCTTTTTGATGGGGCATTGTACCCGTACTGTTGCTATCCGTGTGACAAACATGTTGGCAATCGGTGTGAACATGTCACGCAGTATCTGTTCTTAACAGTGGACAGTTGTGCCTGCCTGGAGAGTGACAGTGCAGACAATCAGTTCTTATCAGTGTGACAGTGTTTCACTTCACCAATGCGCAGCATTCTGGTTTAAGTAGTGGGAGGGAGGGAAGACCCCTTTTTGCTTTTCTTTTATCCACCCTGAACCTTGCACTTTTCGCCCGTCCCTAAATGGGATAGCCTAACCCAACCGTTGCTGTGGCGACACATGGAAGCAAATTTTGTGTTGGAAAAGGCAGAGTGAAATATCTCAAGATTTGTCAACGAGAATTTTTTTTAGTTGGATACAAGGTATTGTTTTATTTACATGTACATGCATACCTTTAAATCCCTGCCCGGTTTTTAATATTTTCCTAACAGAGAATTTCATAGCGTAGGACGAACGCGCCGCGTCTTCTCAGCTTACCTTTTTAACCTTAGGGGAACAACTTGTTTTCGCCTGTCATGAGCTCAATGGTGTCTAGACTTCTGCGTGCGATGTTTTTGGATTTGAGGGAACATATAGCAGCCATCATGGCCAGCATTGACGTCGAACACGCTTTTCTCACAGTCAAACAAAAGAAGTCCAGCTGTGGCGAATTGCAGACTTGCTGATGGCAGCGCAGTCAGCTATGGACTTGGTCGTGTTTTGCCGGGCCACAGAGACGGGAGCCCTGTGTGGCATCAAGATATCACCAAAAAGTGGCAAGCGAAGAACTTGAGATGACGTAGCACACGCCATATCCTTGCATCGGGAAGTCTGTAGATAGAAGCTGCTATGTCCTTTTGCATGATGACGACATCTTGGTGGTTGGTCGGCGTGAGTTTGTCATGCAGAAGCTTGTGAAGTGTTTGCAGGGAAGAAACTCCCGTATATGGGATTTCAACTCAAATCATGCAAGAACATGGTGATGAAGTAAGTTTCTTGAAACGCAAGACGACCTTGCAGCGTGATGGACGCATCACCATTGAGACACACCGCAGGCATGTTGAGCAGATGTGCAGTTTGTCTGGCTTAAACCTAAAGTTGCAAGGGAAGAAAACACTTGGCCACTCAGGCATGGATCAAGTGGATGTGACGGGTGAGCTTCGCCCACAACCAGCAAGGGCATTCAGAACTTGCGTGGGTTCTCCTTTACCTTGCTGCTGACCTCCCACTGCCAGCGCATCGTCAGACACCTTGCAACGTGTAGCGCGGAACCTTCAGTGAAGCTTATGGTTGTCTTGAGCACATCTGCGTATTATACATACCTTTGAAATGGCGTGGACGAAGCAACGATGCTTTTCACAGCTATCCCAACACGATCCCTGGAGAGAGTGTCATGGAAATCTTCACGGACAGTGGTTGGGCAAGCGTTCGAAACAACAGAAGAGTTGTTTCCTGCGCAACAACATTCCTTGGTGTGTCTCTCCTTTACTCTCTGCATCACGGGCCCAGAAGCTTGCTTCTTTATTCAGCGCTGAGGCCGAGGTCTATGCGTGTCCAGTGGAGCTTCAGCTGGAATTTTGTTTGCGCGGCTTGTTCCATGGATGAAACAGGTTTCAAGTGTGTGTTGCAGCTATAGACTGACAGCTTCTTCAGCGACAAGGTGTGGACCGCGTAACGCATTTGTCTTGCAGAGCGTTGTGGCTTCAAAGTCTGGTGAACGATGGAATCATCAAATTGTCACCAGCTGTAGGGGCCACAAACCCCGCCGACACAATGACGAAGCGGCTTGCATCGTCCAGATTGAGGTCATTGATGGCTATGCTTCGCATGTTCAACACTTCTACTGGTTTGGTGGAAGGATCAGATGACCCAGGTAGTGTGTTCAAGAAGAAAAAACACGCGCTTTCAATTCTGAGCGTCTTGGGCCTGCTGCAGCTGAAAGGGTGTGACCCAGTAGCGTCTGACGCAACATCACATCCTGGACTTGGCTGATGGCCTTTACCGTGGTGTTTGGTTTCTTACTTTTCTTCTTTGGATCTGCTTTCGCAACAATCAACAGGTGAACGTTGAGCCAGACGCAGAACCGGCAGCATGAATGATCCTTTGGACAATGATGAGTCCTTGCAAGATGGTGAGAACGATGGCCGCAGAAACTCCACAGCTCCCATCTGCCAGCCCAGGCCAAAATGCAGAGGGCTACATGTTGGATGGTTGAACGTTGCTCGAGGCGCTGTGACCGTGCGACCTGGCATGACCGAAGGCGATTGTATGAAGGACGTGTGGCTGTCCTTCGTCATGGCTTGGTTTTTGCTATGAAGTCTCGAGTGGAAAATCTTCGAGTGGCTGCGTTGCGCGCCATTGCCTCCATGAGTGACATCAGCGACGATGAGAACTTCCCTTGCCATGCTGCCATTCATGCGCCTGCTAGCACTGCTAGCTTGGGAAATGCGCAGTGTGCCCTGCATTACATTGGGGCTCTTCTGCGTGGATCCTCCTCTAGAAACATATCGTATCCACCAGAGTCCAGGCACTAAAGGATGGCGCCAAAGCCTGAGGGTAACATGGATTTCAGTGGCGCATACCATGATGCCAAAGCCTGAGGATAACGTGGATCCCAATGTGGCATGAAAGCTTGGATGTTTTGCAATTGGCGCCCGGGCTTTCAAAAGGCAATGAAAGTAGTGGCGCGCCACTTTGAGTGCCCAAGCGCCACACGTGCATCCAGTTGCTTTTGGATTTTTCTTTGATAGCTGCGATGCATGTCAAAATGACACCATCGAGGCGGGGTGCTTGGTATTTACCCATTTGGCATCCCTGTTCAAGCACGTTTCATCTAGTCATGCAGTTGACTTTTGATACATGTGCAAGAGGCACAAATCGAGAAGTGTACATCCGAGACGCTTTCGCATCAAACAAAACAATCATGCAGCCCCTAGTCGGGCTGAACGCCTTGATTGCAAGAATTGAAGATGCCGGAGAAACAGATCAAACGACCTTAGATGACTTACCAACTGACCTTTGGAGCACTCGCAATGCCTTGCGGCGTTCGATGAATGAATTGGGTCATGCCCTTTGAAACTTCTTGGAAGGCCGCCTCCACATCCTCATGCCTGCTATGGCTGCACTCCAACAATATGTGCGTCAGCGTCATTTTTATTCCATTTTGGGTTTGGACATTGGCCTCTTAGCCATTCCGTCCGTGGCGCGAGTCAACAACCGTGTGATTTCGTGCTCTGCCCCAGCAATCAAGAGAGCTGCTGAACTTCACAGCTGTGAGTTGTTTTTGCCTGTTCAGTGCATTGCGTCAGACTGAAAAGGGTTGTTTTTGTTTCGAAATCGAATGATTGAATACTTATTGGCTTGTGCTTCTCGGAATTGGAGGTCGACAATTTTTTCGGCATTTAGATGTACGAGTGTTAAAAATTTGGACAACAGGGCATGTTTTGCAGCCGTTTGACGACACAAAAACATAACCATAAATCTGCGAATCCTGCTTTGGATATAGTTCCTTTGTCATGTCAGTGACGGCTGTTATACAACCAAGCACTAGCAGCTTTGAGAAACGAACTTTCGTTATCACTATTGGTCGCCTTGAGATGCAGATATTCAAAAACAATGTTGTTTCCACAGTTTGTGTTGGCATCTACACAGAAATGGACACACACAGACGAATCAATTTCTGTGCACTTGAAGGGCAAGGACTTCACATGTCTAGTGGGAACACCAGTGATGGCCGTGGATGCCTCCCAGCCATGGCAAAAACAATTTGACAAGGAAGGAGGTGGGAAATGGGTCGGAACGCCAACAAATCATTCGGGATCATGGAAGAAATTGCAAAATATTTTCAATGTGCAGAGCGTTGGAATTTTTGGAATTTTGTGTCCCTTGCCGCATCAGATGTGGTATACATTCATGTGGGAAAAACAAAGGGTGTTGCAATTGGTTTCGACAGAGGCGGTTGATTGGCCCCGATGGGGTGATGGATTTTGCTTTAGTTGCCAACCACGCCACTTAGCTGCAACCGAGCGTCGGCCCAATTGGAAAGCGGTCGACAATTTTATGATTTTGAAGAACATAGGTATGGGTTAAGTTCGGGCATTTTATGGTCAGCATCAAACATGATAGACGTTGTACATTGGGGCGTCTGAAACTTCAATTCATGTGCATGTATGTGTTTTCAACGTGTTGATAAATTTTTAGCCGAAGGGTGAACAATGTCATTCTTTGATTGTGTCAAACAAAAAACCAAAGAAAAAAAACAAACCAAATATTTCAAAGGTTTTTTTTGGTACGTAGCTTTGGAAACATGGTCAATTTCATCAGCAAATTCTACTTGGTTGATTTTGTTCTATACATTGGGAGAATTGTTGTGTCGTTCTGGCAACTTTGCTCCGTGGTGTGTACTATTTCACCACGTTTGCAACGTTTTTCGTCGCACGTGTTTGGCCTGGTATGTTTGGTTGGTTGACATAAACAATCGTTCAGGATTCATGATTTCATGGTAAGCACAAATCATTATGAAATCGGGTCAAATGTTGCTGCGCTAGACCGACCACCATATGAACCATATTCACATGTGTACACCGCGTAAACCCGGGGAATTGGCAAAAAAAATTGCGAAAATCAGAAAATCCTGTTGAAAAATTCCCCATCACATGTCAGTGGGTGCCGGTTTGCATATCTGAACGATTTAGTTTTCATATGTCCCTAATTTTTCGATGATTGTTCAATACTGTTTGTATAAATTTTATTGTGTGGTAATCTATGATTCTTGTTGTTTCCAGAGAAAAAACATGTTCTATCCACTCGGGTGGATCCCGCAGAATCCATCCGCGTGGCACCCGTTGATTGGATCCTTTCCGAGTCAACCTTCCAGCAGGTTGAAACCTATCATGGCGACTCAGTTCGGGTTGCAACCTACGAGGCCCTGTTGCAAGGTCTGCAAATGTGTTCTTTGCGGCAATCCAAGTAGACAAAATGCGGAACGGAAATTGAAATTGGCAGATGGTCTTTGCCTCCTTAATCTGAGTGGAAACTTCACCCGGTAAATAATTGAAAACATACAATACAAGTAAATATCAAAACTGGACGCCTTAAACAATGAATTTTGAACTGTTCACAACACAAGGGACTGCACCATCAACCACTTCACGGTTATTTTTTTTGTGGGGGATTTCATCCTGTTAGCAAACCAATGGTGGCCCAGAGGAAACACACATGGTATCACACGCAAAGCTCTTGTTTGACCATGAATTGGGTTGGTCCAAAAAAACGGGAAAATGGAAAATTTATGGAGATATGAGTGTTTCAACAGAAAGATATTAAGGTGTATCACATCCCTTTTTTGAGGAACCAACATGGGAAATTCGGCTGGGGTGAAGCAGCCAGCTGCAGGGCAAAGGCCGAGTGCTGTTGGCTGAAGTGGACTTCGAACCAGGAGAATTTACTCATTGAGATCGTTGTCAAATGCGAATTGGCTTCCAAATGGGAACCCCGTACTTCCGATGAGTATGTCAACCACCGCTGTACGAGTAGACTTTCAAGTGGGGCACAGCCCACATTGCTGGCCCAACCCTACCGTTTTCTGGGTCACCAATGAGTTGATTCATACCACGCTGTGCAACTCAGCAGACAGACGTGAACCACAATTGGCCAAAATTTGCAGATGTGGTTGGATTGAGAGGGGGATATGGAACTACAAGATTTAATTCACCTTTCTGGTTTGCAACAGGCCTCTTGTTTGGATGCTTAGTGGTCAAGGGATGTTATTCCTGACGGCATAGGAGAGCGGATCCTATTGGAATATCCATTGATTGAGGCACAAGTTCTTGGGCTGAGCCGTCAATGGGAGGTCGATGAATTGTGGCAAGGGTCCAGGATTGTAGAAATTTCAAATCATCCTGGTGGATTTTTGTGAGATCAGTTGTGGGTATAGGAGTTGAATGGTTTTTCCCACGTGAATGCACACCCACTTGGATGTACACCCCAGGAATCGCAACTGGCCAATGGGTGGCATGCTTCAAAAGTCCCCAATTCTTGGGTATTACTGAGCAACAATTGGTTTTATGACCGAATAAGTACAATACAACAACACAAATGAAATTTCTCTGTGTCTTCTTGGTTAAGTTGTAGCAATCTTCTAATTTCATGCCATTTTTGGTTTCCGCCACCAAACCCACTGGTCCTGGGGGTGAAAGTGGCAGGTGGTGGAGGATTCTAGCCAGGCCTACCAGGAGTTGGTCAAGTTGAAACAGGCGGGAAAAGAAAATTTGTTACGAACAAATTGACTGATCTTATCCCAGTTGGATCAGAAGATGGTACAGTCCCGAACTTTCAAATTAGGCTTGTTATTCTCCCTTGGATGCAAGTTGAATGATCTCAGTTTTTTTTGAGTAGATGGCAGGTGGGCGGATGATTTTGTGGGATTTTCAGATACTTGAAGCTACCACTTTTCGGTCTACATCTCTGATTTCTGTTCCGTGCAAATGGGGCCGATCAAAGTAGTTGCCAAGCGGTTGGTGTGTCCAGAGCCCACAAAAACCGTGTTGGGGAAGCTAATGGCCCAATGAGCGGCTTTGCAAAGTTGCATAGGATCTCACGTACACCATGTTATCTTTTAGGTGAGATTGCAAGTGTTGCAGTACTCATTCCATTTTTTGAGATGATTTCTTCCATTTGTGTCGATTGCAGACAATCCTATTTGAACAAACAAGAGGGATCAAGTTTGTCATGGCGGTAAGAGATAGGCATATTGTTTCATAAGTCTCTCGAACTGTAGACGGATTTGATGTAAACCCAGTAGACCTAGTAAGAAGCCAACTTACCGATATATCTAGGGGGCAGCTTCCAGTACCATGTTGGAGTGTTTTGACAAAGCACTCTAAAGTTGTGTCTCCAAAGAGATCGAAAAGTACAATCAAAGTGGCTGGGACTTTTCCATTCCTTTTGAGCCCAGGATCATGGCAGTTGAAACTTTGGTTGTTTGGGTTGACTCCAACCTCGACTCTGAGACCTGGTCCAGAGGATTCTGATATGATCAGACCGAGAAACCACAGGCCCATAGGTCTAAAATGCTCACACGAATCTCCGTGTTCTTGGGTGCCAAATTTTGTCTTGTAGTATCCCTGAATATCAGTGTATTACCTTATTATCTTTACATACGACTTTTTGACTAGAACCCCGTCTTTTTCAGTGGCTCGACGCCAATGACACCAATTTTGCCTAGGCGGATCAACTGGAGTTTTCGCCCATTTTTTACTGGGCAGCGCTCTCATCCCTCACCCCACAGCAAGTGCGCAAAGGGTTGGGATGCAGTGGGGATATCACTGCGAGCTTGAACTGGGTGCATGTTTTTGAGGGGCAAAAGAAATGATTAGTGATCTATTTCGAGCTCTTTATCCAGTTGGTAAATTTTGTCTGTTTCATATGTCTGCTTTTTGTCTTTTTTCTTTTAATTTTTCAAACTGTATATTCCGATTATATTGATCTCAGCTATTCTCAAATCATGATATTCAATCCATGATTAGCTTGACCATTGGCCATGAGGAGAAACAAATATCCCTTCACCTGGCTGATAAAAATGCTGGAGCACCATAGGCTTGGGTACAGCTCACTCAAACCACACACATCCCTCCTTTTTTGGGGTGGGGTATGAAGTCCAGAAGTCCGCTGAAATATGGTGAAATCGGAGTTGGGGATAGTTCATGGTTTTGGGTTTACCATTGGTTTACCATGGTAGACCAGATTACCCAATTTGGAAGAAGCACATTTCACCGCAGTCCATGAGGGATTCTTTACCATCACTCACCTTGATCTTTAATCGCACTTCAAGTTACAGCTGGTCTCGACTAGGCAAGTCATGTAAATGTACAATGTGGTAAACCCAATGCCAAAAATCCAATTTCGGAGGGTTTGTAAAACCCATTTCTGGTGATATTGGAGATGGTTTATCATGGGGTTTACCACCTGATATTGTTCAAGTTCATTGAATAGTCCCAAGTGGGTTTAAAGTTACATCATTGTTGCAGGATTACATTCCACTTTAAAGTTCCTGAAGCGGCGAACTGTTCACCACAAAAACATGATGTTCTCCACAAAAACCGCCGCACCGCAGCTAGGTGGCCAGTGCCTCCGTGCCCTGGCCTGCTGTGCCCAAGGAGACCCAGGCGCCCATGGCCATGGCCAGTGGCGCACCGTTTTGGGACCCAAAACCAGGTGAAAATGTTTGTGTAATACGACATACTGTGACATACTTGCACGATATACAGAAGTAAAACAAAGAAGAGGTTTGCCTCCAATCATTGAAGCTCACTTCATAGCAGATGTCCTCTTTTTGTGTTAATCTAGTCTTGTTTATTATGATAGACTTTCTCTGGGCAGGAAGTATCCAAATTCAAAGATCCCATCCCTGCAGGTTTTCTCTACCATGCTACCGGTCCGGATTACCAAGGTAGGGGTGCTGCGCACGCAGCCTTCTGAATCCTTAATTGGGCCTTTGCAGAAGCTCTAGAAAAGAGTATTCCAGACAAACATGCCACCCGCGAAGCGAAAGCTATATTGGGTTCTCTGCATCCGTTACTTGCGGGCAGATTCTTCATGAGACAACGGAAAGGAACATTTTTCATGGAATTTCTGATGGAATATTTCTGCCAATGATTTAAGATGGGGGATTTTCCGGAGAGCAAAGTCTGTCTTTGATTTTGAAAATTGTTCTAGTGTTAACGCATGATCAATAATCCCTAGTTTATTGATAGTTTGTCAATAGGGGTGTATCAATCCAAATGGCAATTTATCACTATATATTTTTGAGATGAACCCCTCAATTTTGTGGTCAGGGCCTTTTTTACTCTGAGGTTGACATTACAGTAACCCCCAAAAAGATAGACGCTCGTTTTTTTTTTCCAATCCTAAGTCACAGTGAATGAACGCATTTTTTTGCATCTTCACTTGCGAATTACTATCTTTTCACCACATTTTTCTCTGGAATTCACGGTTTTCGTAGGGTTTTTCCATGGTTTTTTCCTATGGTTTTTCTATGGTTCACCCAACTCAGATCGCGAGAGGTGCAAGCTTTGCAGCTTCACATGGAAGACACTTGTGAAGCTTCCGACAGTCTGAGATCCCAGCGGTAACCCGCGCAACGCGGTGTCCTCATGGCCGTGGGAAATCATAGGAAAATATATAGAGGCGAAAATATGGGAAAGTCCACTAAAAATGGAAGTTTTACTAAGAAATCCATAAAACACTATTGGAAAATCATGGGAACATCCACTAACAATGATTGTAAATGGAGCTTTCTAGCTGGGAGAATCATTGAACTATTATATAACTGGTGGATTGTCCATTGCCACGTTTGATTGCGGGTGGAATTGACCTCTAATTATCTGAATATATATATATATATAATATGCTATGGTCAAAAACTTGGGTGAACAGATCACATTGGGGATTGTTCATGATGCTCCAGTTGTACACATACCGTCTTTTGATCATGGCACATATCTATATATGTATGTGTAAAATACATGTATCCAATACTGTACACTATCATTGACGTTTCCCTCCTACGTCATTGCCATCGATGCAGGTTGGGCGTCAAATCCATACGGCAATTTTGGTTTCTAAGGCGGTTGATTGTCAGGTGGTTTGACTCTGTTTGTTTTGCCAGCCCAAAGAAATATGTTGGATGATGGATGTTGATTAAGTTGATACCCAAAATCAAAATGGTTCCCACTCCAAAGTCTGACCTCGATTGCAGAGCCTCGATTCTGTTTCTTAATGACTTGCTTTCATGACCTGGCGCTGACTGAATTCTATAGCCATCATGATGGGATGACTCGTCAATACTTGGATACTGGATATTAAAAAGTAACATCCCCATGTTTCATGTTTGGGGTTGGTCCACCCGACAAAAGCAACGTTTTGAGAATTGAACGCATCTTTTGCCTGTGCGCTTTTCGGCTCTCCAGGTGGTGTTGCTGGTTTGGGGCGGGAAAAGTTGGAATCGTGAAAGCTTCCGGGGTTGTCTCAAATTTTGCGTACGCAAAAATCCTATAATCATCACTTTCCTAGGTTTGAGACAAAGCTGCAAGGGTAAATCTCTTCAGCAAAGAAGTGTTGGCGCCACTGTGCAAAAGCCACCCAGAAATCAGCCGATGCAACACCGTCGGATGTTTGATCTTTAGAAGCTCCTTGAGGTCTTGCATGGCAGGGTGTCTCTACAGTCTACAGTTCAGAAACTAGACAATTACCACAACTATCACAGTCTTGGAAATAATCTGGGGGACCCTCGACTCTGTGAGTCATGGAGTGGCTTGCCTCAAAGAGGGCGGTGGTTGTCCCTGGTGTGATGAAAGGCCTGGCGGGCTGTGTTGGGCTGCTGTGCTTTGCCACAAATCCGGAATCCGGAAGAGTTGGCTGCCCTGCTGGCTTTGGGATGTCCCTCTTTTTTTGTTTCTTATGGGATCCAGAAATCCAACGCTTACAATAGTGGGTTTGGTCCACCCAAATGGGTTTGGGAAGCAGGTTGGTCACAACCAGTTTATGCCAATGCCGGAAGACGCCAGCTATCATCGAAGGGTTTTTCCCCCAGATGCAGCACCAGGTGGCACGTGTTCCTTGCGAGCCCAACTTCAAGCGCTAGAGCAGCCGCTGAGGTTGTCATTGCCGCATCAGGATGGGTTCATGGATGAACATTCATCTCACTGCCAACTATTCTTGGTGTCAAAGCAAAGTACCAGGGTTTAGCGTATTCACAAAGACTGTCTGCAGAGCTTGGCTCATCAGTTTCTATGGAATCCATCACGATGGCCGTCCTTATTGGTAGGACTCGTTGAGTTTTTTGGGGCAGTAAAAATTGTCCATCGAGGCCTCGTTCCCCTGAGACTTTTAGCAACCGTGATTTTCCTTGATGTCTTTTGCATGTCTTTTGCATCATTTCCCAGAATGTTTTGTGACACTTTTCCACTCATGCTTAAATCCCTCCAATTTTCATGCTTAAATCATGCTTGAATTCTTCAAATTTTCATGAATTCAATTCCCACTTTTGATAAAACATAGTAAGACCTTCTTCAGCTTTCTTCAGCCATGGCACGGCATCTCTTGAGTCAGCTTTCGCGGACTGCCCCGGCCCTGGTGGTGGTTGAAAGCTGGCGCCGGCGAGCCGAGAAGCGGAATCAGCCCCAGCCCATCAGGCTGAACCAGACCTCACTGTTCAACAACGATGGTGGGTATGTAACCAGCAAAAACTAGCTTATATCCCTACCTGGTGATACCCATGGTGATATATGATATATCTATTTCTTCAACAACTATGATCGGTATCATTTCTTCAACACCTATGATGGGTATCATCAGCAACTATGGTGGGTATGTATATGTATAAATATAATGTATATTTATATATATATATACATGTATGTACATATGAATGCCTATCTGTATGAATTTTAGAAGGGCCTCACGGCGATAAAAAACCGATGTTGCTTAGGGAAACCCCTGGTTTGGACAGGGATTTAGAAACATGGAACACCATTTTGAATGGGTAAATATACCACCTGGCTGTGATCAACCTGTTAATGGGTCAATTATTTCAGGGTTTTGCTCAAGCTGTTCATGGGAAGCCATGATTTTAACCGTGGATTCGTAAAACCTGGATTTCGTGCACTGTATGTAGGGATATAGTAATTGCCTGACGGACCCCCCAGAACCTGAATCAACTCCCAGGAACCCCCAGGAACATGGGTAGTTTTCGGTGACAACATGAGCAATGGTCCGCTGAGTGCGGACCTGGGCCGCGCCATGACTTTTGGTGGGTCCAACAAAGTACAAAAAGGGTCACTGGGTAGTTATTTCGCCACAACCCCTGTGGATTTCCTGAGGTATGTTGCCGTTTTCCTTCACTCCCTAAACGTTATTTGCAGGTGATATACATATACATACACATACACATACACATACACATACACATACATACATACATACATACATACATACATACATACATACATACATACATACATACAATACATACATACATACATACATACATGATATACTGAACATTTGGCGATTCTTTGCTGGCTACATACTGCATATCCGGAAAAACCCAAAATACGCGGCAGTGGAAAAGTCACCCGGATCTCTTGACATTGATCGCAGCAGCCGCAGGTGTGAGGATGGTGACCCCGTTGTGGTGCTGGGTGGAGGGGTCATGGGCCTTTCAACCGCATGGAGTTTGGCTCGCAGTGGCGTCAAGGCCAGGCGACGAGTCGTTTGGGTCCAGGGTTGATAGGTGAAAGTGGGTCAATTTCGAGAATTTCGTTAACTCCATAGTTATATCATATTATGATTACCAATTTCAAAAGTTTGTGATGGGAATCAGAAACGCATCTTTTTTTTGGGAAGGATATCTCAGATTGGCCATGAGAGATGCTTGTCAGGATTGGGAAAATCATCCCCAATAATATGGCGCAGAAAGATTTTAGATTTGCCCAACTTGGTGGTGGAGACAAGTTGATGAGTAAGTGAAGACATGATCCCAATGATGGGTAGACATCTATGATGATTAAACGTCTATGATGGGGGAGAGCTATGTTGTTTTGTCTTTTTTCCTTTCATACCTGCTCTTTAGAACTGAATCAGAATGGGTGTGTCTGAAAATGGGGAGACCCAAACAGTGATTATTGAGCAGCAGATGTGGGGATACCCAATTTTCAGACGACCCGAATCAGAATGTGAAGAAAGTGTCTGGTTAGAGACGTCATAGCACTGGACGGTGAGATGGTCAAGTCCTCTTCGACAAGTGACACCAGTTTTAATGACCAATTCTACACAGAAAAGAAATGAGTGATATTTGTGATGCGTCCTTTGAACATCCAATCTCCACTTCTAGTGCATTGCATCCAGTACATTATATCCTATATTTCTATATCCGCTCTATCACAGAAGCTATCATATCCCACTTACATACGGATACAGATAGATGGATGGATGGATTGATGGATAAACAGATAGGTAGATATAGATAAATAGATATGATATTATGATATAGAGATAGAGATAGAGATGGATGGATAGATGGATGGATAGATGGATGGATAGATGGATAGATACAGATCTACAGATCTACATGAACTTCCGACAAGACTATTGGGTGGGGGATTCTCCCTTCTGCCCCTTATGTTACAACTGTGCTGGGTACAAGACGACCCCTTAGACAGGTAAGCTAATGATATGATAACTAGGTCAACTGTGATTTGGGGTGAATATTTCTACAGTTGGATTTGTGAAACCAGACCAACTTACACCAGGGCCCAGCTTGTAGGTGATAAGAAGGTATATAGCCAGAAGTCCATGGTTGTACCCCAATGTATGGTGGTGGTGATCAGGCTAGTACTAATACTGCAGCCCCTTTTTTGATGGCAAGATGGGTGAACCAACATCAACTTGGAAATCCAAAAACCATCCAAGAAAAAAATCCCAAATGGAGGTTTCCGAAAATGGGGGGTGCCCCTAAATCATCCATTCTTTTTTTGGGATTTTACAAACCATCCATTCTGGAAAGGATCAAATGGATGAACCGTTGGCTGCAGGTCACGTTGCTGGACGCCGGCCACGCCGAGAAGGGCTCCTGGGGCGAGTCGCGCATTGCGCGCGTGAGCTACGCCGACCCGATGCTCGTGCGCCTGGCGCGACGGAGCTACGAACTCTACGACGTGTTGGCCAAAGAGAGCGGGGAACAGCTGATGTGACGTGGCAGCGATGGAATGGCAGGGATGATGAATGGCGATAGCCAAACCAAACATCTGATATTCAGACTGGGAAGATTATGGAATATTCATGGACTATATGACTTTATGATACTAAATATAGATTTGCAACCGAAAACACGATATTTGGGCTTGTCTCGGGTATACATCCCAGATGGCGACTTTGCTCGAGAAAAGGATTACAATCTATTGGAATTGGGGTACCCAAAACCATGTGATGTGTTGGATGGTTGGATTTTGCTGGGATCTTTTGGAATTTAATTGCGGAATTCTATCAACTAGAATTGGTTCAACGCCCATTTTCAATGAGGGGTTGGAATTTTCTGGTGGGATTGAATCTGCTTGTTCTGAGTAAGGAGTCATTGGTGATGTGACTTGGGTTGATGTGTGGGATTGTTGTGGGATCATTTTGATATTTGGGATCAGCTAGGATCACTTGGGATAGTTTGGGATCGTTGAGATTGGTAGGGATATGTTTGAGATACATTTGTGTCGGATTCATCAACTAGAGTCTTGAGTTGGAGGTTGGGAGGTTTGCCAACTAGAAATGGGTTTTAATACTCAAAGATTGGTGTCCCCGTTAAGTTGGTGTTTTTGCTGGTTGGATGGGACAAGATCGGGAGTTCACTTGATTCCAAGATGGGTACCTTGCTGATTTCTCAGTTTGGAAAGGCAAAGTTCCCCAAAAAAGCCGCCAGATTTCGGAACATCCAACTGGATCTTTTGTGTTTTTTTCAGCGAATCCACCGAAGAATCTGCCGCCCGTGAGGTACACCACAGGCTGCTTGGATGTGGGCTTCACACGAGGGAGCTTGGAGCCTTCGACTGCTCTGTAAAATAACCAGCGCGTCATGATGAATAGCTATCATTGTGGGACCGCAGTTCGATGTGTGAACATGGAATGGGACCAATCCTTTGGTCCCATCAATTTGTTGAACCAAAGACTTATGCAGTGTTGGCTATCGATGGTTGTGTGTTGACATTTCAATTTCTCCAATTCAATACATTATCTTTCGCCATTATTGTGGTGTAGATAAGGGCCCGGTTGCATCTACCTTCATACCTAGTGGCATCCCACGTTAGGTCTTGGTCAAACTTATCCCAGCCCTTGGAACCAAGGATTTTGCCAATTTTTAATCGTAAAGGATCCAATTTTTACCCAATGACTTGACCTATACCCATAGAAATGTGCGTATGATTGCAGTATACCTGACTAGGGATAGTCATATACATATAGAAACACTGATTTATCGACATAAATCTGTGTACCCATTGCATGTGCGTCCATGTTTGGGAACATCTGAAATCTTGAATACTCAAATCAACACAAACTTAGAATTCAATAGGTGAATAGGTCTTGTTTGTTTTCTGCATGGACCAATGGGGGTCATGACTCTGAAATCCAGCGCTTGCCCCATCTCAGGATAGCTTGGCAAAGACCTACGAAGAACTGGGACAAAGTTATGAACGTTTGACCCATCGTCAGGTCGCAGTGCTGGACATGTAGCCATCACGGATACGGTTACCCAATATGGTGCTTTTAGCCATGACCATTCGGGTTTAACTGACAGAAATTGCTATTTTTCGAGTAAAAAGAGAATAGGATATTCCCCAAAATGTGGAAGGTATGAGGTTGATCCCTTTGCCCTATGCTTTTATCCGTTATTTTTTCTTTTTTTTGTTGAAACTTATGAAACCGTCCGATTCTTGGACACACATACTTTTGAGCCATAGCCAATACAAGCACCGATGCTAGGGATAGATAGCCAGGAAGAAGCGAGAGATCGATCGCGGCTCCCCATCAAAGAAGTTGTTCTGTTCTCAAGGATAGACGGCTCTGTGAATTAGGACCCCGGCAACACCATCATCCTTGTTGATCAGTATCCCCATTTCTCTTTTCGCTGGTGAAGTTTTTATTTTCAATCAAGGTTTCAAGAAAGACTTCCTTCCAATGAAGAATCAATACACCACCAGGAACCCTGGTTTAGTGTTGGATTTGTTCATTTTGTGGGACCATAGGCGTGGTATTTCATATGATCAGAGAAGGGATTGCTCTCCCCAGCTTTCAATCGGCTTCAGATACTCTCCCCAGCTTTCAATTGGCTTCGTATTTTATATGATCGGGAAGGGATTACTCGCCAGCTTTTAATCGGCTTTCCGTCCACACTCAAACTCTCTTCCGATCACTCCAAGCTAGTGCAATAGAGAAAATGCGGCTTTGAAGCATGGGGTGGTTTATGAGGTTCCAAACTGTTATAGAAAACACATGTTCTTCTCGGGGTTGCCAAATTTTTGTGCGGTACACGTGTCCTGATTCTTTTGAAAGTAGTCATCGGACGATCCAATGACCTGGGGTAACTCATTGACTTCACCCTAACTATGTTCATCAAAGGACCGACCCCTCCACCCAGTCTGCTTGGGTTGTAACATGTTCATGTCATGAACTTTTCCTTAAACCAGAGGGTTTTTTGGGAGTTGATTGAGATTGTGAACTCATAAAACCCATTTAGGCGTAGTAAGGGCCATCATTGTTCGCTTCGCCATCAGGTGGCTCAGCGTTGGCCCATGCTTCAGCTTTCCAAGGAGTATGTGGAGGCGGATTCTCCTGATGCGATCTCCACATGACTTTGACGGTGCTAGTGTTTGCCCATTTGGAGGATTCAACATGACATGTTTGCAGTGTTTTTGGTCCTGTTTTCCATGAAGATGATGTTTTGCAGAGGAAATATCAGGAACTCTCTACAAGTTGGGTTGTGATCACAGGATTGGGCGAATTTCCTGTGGTTCAATTCCCAGCCAAGTCGTTCGTCCTTTTTTTTCGCAAAAGAAACATGTCGGGATGGATAGATAGTGGATAAAGATTCGGGCGTGAATTGGCAGTTTTGGAGCCATCCCGAAATGATGGCGACACCTTGCTGAGAGACTGAGTGACCTAAGATGGGGACTGGACAACCATATAGTGGCAACCCCTGCATGAGACTGAATCCTGGTTGACTAATCGGGGAGGTTACCCAAAAATTGATGTCAGCTGCTTTTGAAATGGTGAACTCCCCAATTTGAGGATTCCAAGCGTTCTTGATTCCTGGGACCCTCGGGGTGACGTTTCCCGTCCAAATCCCAAGATGTCGCAGTTGAGATTCTCCGCAGTTGGTGGATTTGTGGTTCTCACTCTACGAGATATCCATCGAAATCTGATATGAAATCCACCAAAAGATCTGCAGTGACTAAAAACTCCGATGTAAGAAATTTACGCCATTCTTTTTCGGAATTAATCCAAGTTACACAGGTGAAGCGGGTATGGGTAAAGAGGGTATTGGTCAACACTTGCTTGATTTGATTTCATTTTGTCCAGAATTGTTTGGCGAAATATGAATCCGTCTTCCCAACACTAAACACCTCCTCAGAAACCTTGATTCAGTTGCGACTCTTCTTCATTTTGGGGTATAATTTTTGAGGATGGGGGTTATTTTTTGGTTGGGGGGAGCAGGAATATTCACTGGTTAGTACTCTATATTGGCCACAAAATCAAAAGCTATGATAGTATTGGGCCAATACATGATTGACTGAACGATTTCATTTTCTTTGCAGTCGTTCAAGTGAATTCTCACTGGAGATTGCCAGAAAAATCCAAACAACCAACGAGGTAACCACCAAGCAAACACCAATCAACCACCAGTGACCTAGGAGCTAATCAGTAGTCAACCATTGCTTGACATAGAACTCGATTATACAATAATATAGTAGTTCACTGACAGTGGTTGAAGTAGTGAATCATTCGAATGTGGGAAACCCAATCCAAACATACCATTTGGGATGGTCTATACCACCCATTTATGGGGATTTTGGGGATGTTGTATCATTGGGTTTCCCAGATTACTCAATTTTTGGGTCCTACAAGCCATCCGTCAGTCGCCTTTCCTTTGGTTTTCGAAACCCTCCAGGCTTCGGTGTTCTGCCCCAACGGCGATGCAGTGCTGGCCAGTGTGGTGTTGGAGACGTTGAAGGACGTGTGAAGTGACGTTGAGACGTTTGAACATCCAACGGGACGGCGAGGAGTCCTAAATGGCTTCATTATTTGCAGGTTTAAGCATGCTGCAACCATTCAAAGTAGGTTTCCTGTTGGGGATTCCAAATCAACAAGAAATAATTGAGGAGAGTGGAGGACTTCATTCGAAGACTTTTTTGAAGAATATTGGATGGTCGAAACATATTGAATACAAATTATTGTTGTTAAATCTCACGATCTTGAATGGTTCAATATCATGTGAACCCAGAAATCCAATGGTTTTTGTTGTTAATTCCTCTCCACAACGACTTGACCAAGTGCCGCCAGGAACAGCTGATTCGCTTGGCATTGGCTCAGTATATGGAGCAAGCGGTGCTTCAAATCGATCGAAAGAAGAAGACGGTGACGTTGGAGGATGGCAGAAGTATCAAGTACTCCAAGTTGGTCTTAGCAGATGCTTGGCCATGATATGCCACGATATATATATATATAAATATACACTGATCTAGATTGGGGGGTGGAAAGCTAGTGAAAAATGGTCTTAGCAGTTGCTTAGGGGTTTCAGAAGAATGGGCGATACCCCAAAAAGAAATGCCATTGAATTGGGAAAATGAGGCAAGAAACAATGAAAGTTTGGTCGTCTTGGCAGAATCTTGGCCAGATGCCATGGTGATTCTGCCGAAGGATCCAGCTGAAATACAAGGAAACCTATTGGTCCTTGCTAAGAAAGACCCACCTGGAAAGGACTATTCCTCAACGGTAGCGACAAGGGGACTGAACAAGTTCATTTGTCCCTCTTTGTTTACCCTTCAGCAGATGGATATGGGAAATCGGTTCCGAGGCTGGCATCTGGACGAACCATGTCCTGGAGGCCATGAATCTTCCGTTGCTGCCATTGGTTACGAGCATTGAACAGCAGACCTACTATGCTACACCTGAAGGCCGGTGATCTGTTGATCCCATATGATGGGCATTGATGGGCTATATCTAAAATCATCATTTCTCTCCAAGTCAAATGGACATAGAATTGTGGTCTCCCCCCAGCTGTTGGGAGCTGGGATCTGTTGAGAAGCTTGGGTGCATCTGGGAAGACATGGTGACCTACAACCCTGGGAATGCATGACATGCAAAAAGAACTAAGGATAGTCTCTGGGTTAAAAGAGGGGTTTGGGCAACAAAATAGTGAATAAGCATAGATAGGAAGCCCTGCAAGTGCGGCAAGCCCACAAAGTTTGGGTTTTCCGGAGAAGCTACTAATGGGATGATTATCATACGCGGGGTGATGTCAGCCCTACCACGTAGGTCGTTTGCCTGTGCAACTCTGCAAGCTGACACAAATGACCATGTCGTGTCTTCATCATGATTGGCCATATCAAGGGCACATCTTAACTATGACGAAAACATATGACATCACGTTTGAGTGCATGCCGATTCAGCATTTCTTATTTCCAGATCGAAAAACACAAAGACACACCCAATAGGATCCAATAGGCCCTTCCAATCGGATTCATCGAATCCAAGGCTCGGAGCACATGTACAGCTCTGGTCGTCTCCCAGTGACTTGGGCATGGGGAAAACATGAAATGAGCATGGCTCATGGGGCCCATGGGGCCCATGGCCGTAAAAAAAGATGGTGAAATGATGGTTGTTATACTGTTATACCGACCATCTGTGTGGTTATACCAAACATCTTTTGTGATATCCATAGCCATATCTATATCTCCTATCCATTTACGAAGCATAGGCTGGGATCCCAGCCCTGTGTTGAGGTGATCATTGAGCACAACCCAGCGCCAGAGCCACAGATGAAGCGTCGAGGAGGGTACATGATTCCTCACCTGCCGGATGGGGTGCCATGGACGTTGCGATTTGCATTTCTTTGCGAAAGTGACAGTAAACCCTCCAAAGTTCTGGTTTGAAATATCAGTAAGAAATGGTAGTTGGTTTCAGAATGAAGGCGGGGATGATGTACTGCAATCATGTCCAAATCTTTGAGTGGTGTCTAAATTGGTTCGAAGGCCTGGTCTTGAACCAAGTAGCTAAGTAGCTGTTTTCATAAAATTGTTGCTGTTGATTGGGGAAGTTCCAACAGCATTGACGTTTCCCAAATCATCAAATGACAGGATGGATGGTGTCCAGTCGACAAATCAAGGGTATCCCAAACAGACAGCCCACTATTTAGATATTTAGTTTTACTTTGATTGTCGTAGCCCAGTGACCCACAACCTTTTTTCTTGCCACGAATAACCAATTCAAAGATATTCAGGTGTGTCTCAAACTGTGTGCACCCAAAATCGCCTTTTTCATTGCGATCATGAAATTTGAAAACCACTGGATGTTGGTTTTCTACCCATCATTTTCAGGCAAGCCCACATACGCTTCCCCAAACAAATCTCGCATCCAAAATGAAGGGCTTGGTAAATGTCCGGTTTCGGAGGGGTTTGAATCCTTCAAGTATCTGTTGGAGATGCACAATCCTCTGTTTAGTTGGGGGACGTGACAAAATTGGACAATCTACCAATCCTTCAAATTTTAGGGTGATCATATCAGTCCTGTCACTGGTAAGTCGATGACCCGTGATCTCAGGTGGATGGCGTAAAGTTTGGCATGCACCGTCAAGGGCCCTTGATGGATCACAAGGAAACTGCAGTGTTTCGCTGGCCTCAGGGCTTCTTGACCTCGGGGAAGTTGGGTTTGTCTCAGAATTCTTGGTCCCAAGATATGGCAATTGTTAGGGGGAAATGGATTGTTTTGTAAAACATGAGATGCAATGGGGTTCCAAAAATTGAGACAACTGCAGACCCTTCTCCTCCTCCTCTGTGGACCGCGGATTCTCCCAACATCACCCTTATTTCAGGTTGGTGAATGGTTGTGATTCCGCCAGATATTGTATATTCACACAGACTCAGTAATCCTGGAAATAATCTCCGGAATTTTCAAAAAAATCACGCAGTATACTGACAGTACCTTGGGATCACAACTCATCCAATATTTTGTTTCATTTCAAAAGGGCTACAGCCGGGCTAAGAAAGGTGACGATCGCCCTTTGGAACTGGTGCCCCACAGGACTTCCCCGTGCCCCCCGGTTCCACGGCTGCGGTGGACAAGATCTTCGCCGCCAGCGGAACGCGCGGCAAAGGGGAGCTGTGGGTTCAAAGGCGCTGCTTCGGTGGTTCGGTGGGGATTTGGGGAGTTGGGGGCTACTTGGATGTGCCAGTTAGGATCTGTTGTTTATACCCCATAACTAGGGATATCCCATATATAACTGGGGTAGAATAGGGATCACAGATTTTTGGATATTTTCAGAACCTATCCCACTTTTGATTTTAGGTTTGAAAGTGATTTCTTTGGGCAGTGTTTTGGGGCCTGATTGAAATTTGTTTTCGGATGGAACATAGTCAGTGCACGGGCAATTTCCGTTGCCAGATTAGATTACCAGAGGGGAAAACCACAAGAATGTTTTCTAGACATATTGCTTTCCCAGGCAGTTTCATTTTGTTTTGTAAATGTCTTCAGGCCCGTTCCCTCTGACATCATTGGGATACCATTTTTCATTGACCTCCTTCATCTTCGGGGATCCCACGACAATTGTTGCCTCCAGCCACAAACTGGAGCTTGAGTTTGGAAAAAGAGAAATGCCACACAAGCCAAATTATGGGCAAAGTAAAACATGTGTAAAGAGAAAGCTTATTTCTGATGGCATTGCTTGAGGTTTGGGTCAATAATGGGATACTGCATCAATATACCCTCAAAATTGGTTGCTTTTGTCTTTAGGTCCAACAATTTCGATGTCCGTTTGCCAAATTTAGGAAGTAACAATACGCCCAGGCCGGGTGTGCCGCCCGAAGGTTTATCATGTGACCAACTCTTTAGGGTTTATTTAGGGTTTGTTTAGGGTTTGTTTGGGGTTTGTTTANGCCGCCCGAAGGTTTATCATGTGACCAACTCTTTAGGGTTTATTTAGGGTTTGTTTAGGGTTTGTTTGGGGTTTGTTTAGGGTTTGTTTAGGGTTTAGTGAAGGTTTCATTTAGGGTTCTTATGGTTTTTACTTTGGGTCTATTTAGGGTTTGTTTAGGGTTTGTTTAGGGTTTGTTTGGGGTATGATGTTGATGTTGTTGATGATGATGCTGAAGATGATGATGATGATGATGATGATGATGATGATGATGNGTTTAGGGTTTGTTTGGGGTATGATGTTGATGTTGTTGATGATGATGCTGAAGATGATGATGATGATGATGATGATGATGATGATGATGATGATGATGAAATGAGTAGAAATGAGGGAGTAAATTTTCGTCATCCATTTGCCCAAACGGACGACACGGAGAATCTCACAAAACATTGGCCCTGCGCAGTCAAACGCACTTTCCCGGGCAGCACACCCGTCCTGGCCGCAACAATAGGTACACCAAGGTGCCGGAAAAATGTCTTTCAAAGTTTCAACCACCATTTTTTGGTGGGTTAAATCACCCCAGGTGCTCCGGTGCCCCGGTGCCAGGTGGCCCGAGGAGGAGGACCTACACCTGCGGCAGGAGACCGACGCCTTCGCCCAGCGTGTGCTGCCGTCGCTGCGGACGAAGGCGAAGGCGGAACTGACGATGCGGTGCCCCTACGACCAACAGCTCTACTGCGATGAGGACGACGGGAAAACTGAGTTTTTGTTGGGCACTTGGAGATGCCTGCTTTAGCCGTTGGCATGTAGGAATATGGTTTCCATTTTCATGGTATCCAGTAAAAGTTTACATAGATGTGGAAACATCTGTGCTAGTTTACTGTAGGGTAATTTAGTGATTGTGGTCATAAAATTATTTTGTATGGGCGGCAAGAGTAAGCCCCTGGGTTGCAACCAGGGACCATGGCAAAATCGAAAGACGTACCTCTAGCCCAATTCGAAAACAACCTCATATCGGCCAACCAGTCATCCCAGAAACGATGTTTAGGGTTGGGGAAATCACACCAAGCCACTGCCTGTGAGGCTCTTCCCTGGCATCTTACTCCCACAATGAGATTTGCACAAGAGTTGGTTGATGCATTTGGCCAAAAGCATTGGAATCCGTTATTTTTTGGTACTGATTCAGATCGGCGCAAAAGTGTAATGCCATGTAAATTGGGGGATGAACATTCACAACAAGCAGTTCAATTTTGTGGTGAACTGCAGGGTACGTTTGGTCTTGACCCGTATGCATTTATCCCTTCTGGCCATGTGAACAACACCTCCAACTTGCTTCAAGAATCTGGGCCCTTTGATGTGTATCCCAGGTGGTGTGTTGCTTTAATGAACATGGTTTGGCCACCCATTTAGAAATGGGATGTTCCTCCCAGTTATCTTACATATATAGATTCTAATATAGATGATATATGGTATATGTATCTATATGTCTATATAATTATATATATATACATACAAGCTTTTGAAAAGAGGATACCCAAATCCCCTGCTTGATCATCATTTTCCTCATTGAAAGGACTATTTTGGGTTATCGCGCATTCGTAGACAAACTCATATGATACCATATGGGTCATTGTCATCCCTCAGGACTTTGTGGTGGGCCTCCATCCAAAGGATCCCAACCTTGTTGTGGCTGCTCAGCACTGAACCAGGTTCAGACAATCCTGAAACGGATTAAACCAGTCAACTTAGTACCCATATGGGGATTTGACCACCGATAGGGCTAATGAACCAGTAAACACAAGGATTTAACACCAGCCCATGGAGATTTCAACATCTTCTGGGGGGATGGGACCACCATTCCTCCTCCTGGGTTTGAACTCTTGTTGAATTGGTGGTTCTGTTCATGTTGGGATCTTAAAGAAAGCTGGGTTTATGAATCTTGATGATGATTTGGCAGGTGGGATAATTATGATTGAAATCCATCTATACCTTTTTTTGTTACACATCCAGTGGTGGATTACTCTGGAAAAAATCATAGCAAAGTCGCAGGGACCTCACAGAGAACGTTCCGTTGGGGATTCCCAAGTTGCCCAGACTATTATATAATTATACAATACTATATATTTATCTAGTATTAAAAAAAGATTTATTGAATTTGTACCAATTCTTGCAGGTCATCAACCCAGTCCCAGTTTGATGCCCAGAGCCTTTTTCCATTTTGACCAAGTCGCAGAGTCGTCACAGGTCTGCGGCTTTGCGGGCGAGGGCTTCAAGTTTGGCCCAGCCATTGGGGAACTGGCGTCGTGTCTGGTGACAGGCCGACCCTTCGCGGTGCCCGAGAGCCTGCAGCGTTTTCGCCTCGATCGACCGTGTCACGTTGTCGGCTGGGCGCCGTGAGCTGAAGCCAAGTGAGTGGTGAAGGTGGATCCTTGTGGAGATTTCATGAGATTTCATGAGATTTCATGCTTCCTCTTCTTCATTTTGTAAAGATGCAGTTTTCCACCTGCTTCCATGGTTTCCATGTTTCCCAGAGAGCAGTTGATGCTATTCTGGATTTCTTCCCTGTAGCCGATGCCTGCTCGGCGCGCCGGGGAAAGGAAGGGGCGGATGGTGCCATGGATTTGGGATGTGCTGCTTTTGTGACAATTATCGATTGTATAGATTTTCATTTGGGGTGAAATGATCTACAGTATATAGTTAATCTAGTTCTGACTGGGGACATGTGGGAGCAGGGCCACTGCAAGATGGAAGTCGGCTTCCCTGGCATTCAGAAAACCGTTTCAAAACGAGGATATTCTGCTTTGTGCTAATGACACCAGACATGTTGGCTGAAACATTTCGGTATGGCGTACAATCTGAGGGGGCAAAGTAAAAGCCACTCCCAACTTTCTTCGGTTTCTAGACAAAAAATGATGTAAATAGACTCAAATATGTGAATTGGAAACTCTCTGGTGGAATCTCAATCTCAAGGGCAGGTTTTTGCACCATCACCTGGATAGTCTGGCGGCGTAGGAACTGCACTTCTTTGACGATGACGAGGAGTTTGAGTGGGGTCCTTCGTACTACGACTCTGGGATCCAAACATGACTGCAACGGGATCCAAGAGTTTTTCAGCACTGAGATTGAGACCTAAAACATGGTTTCAAAATGTTTCGAACATGGATTACCACGGAGTGTTGAGGTTTTTACATCAGTGGAAACAGATCTTGGAGAGCCTAATTTTTGATCCATGAGGATCCATGGAATCCATGAGATTTGCCACCTGTGCCTAGCCAAGGCTTCTTGGTTCGACTGGGATTGCGAGATGATTGGGGACGTGACGCCAAGCTACATGAGCCTTGGTGGAAAATGATGCTTGAGATTTCCTCAATTTTTGGAAGGCTACTCTCTCTGGTAATCTAATCTGACCATGAAAAACACGAGTTGTAAGAGATACAGTATCTACAAATGGGTGATTTTGCGTTGCTCTAGTGACTTAGTGTTTGGTTTTGGGAGGGGAAACATCAGGTGGACGGAAGCCAGGAAGTCGTGGTGCAACGACTTCAGGAGTTCTTTTTCAGATCCAAAAATGTGCGGCACTAGTTTTGACACCTCTTTTAAGCCATGAAATCCTGGGCTTTTCATGGCTTTTCCCAGGTATATTCCCAAGGCTTTGCAGCGCATGAGGCGGTATCTGCCGCAGGCGGAAAGGACGAAGGGGGTAATTTGAACGGCAGATGAACGTGGCATCTCGAATGTGCCAGCGAAACTTCAAGCGATTAGATATGTATATGTATTTCTATATTGATAGATTACGTGTATATATATATATATGTTGTTTGGACATGTCTTTTCAATCTTTTGTTAAACTAGCTATCTATCTATCTATCTATCTATCTATCTATCTATCTATCTATCTATCTATCTATCTATCTATCTATCTATCTATCTATCTATCTATCTATCTATCTAGAGTTATGTTTAATATGCCTAGCCAACCTAGCTGGGCTGAACAGGTTCAACTGGGACTGAGCTTCTGACCGACGGGTAGGTTCGAGTCATCTTTCAAGTATTTCTGGATGATTCATAGTGACCCCATGGCCGCACCAAAAGTCCTGTGGCCAGATATTTAAGACGTTGATGATTGATCCACCAAGATATGGGACGGCTATGAACGGTGAGACCAGCTTGATTATGGCCATTCCTAGTCGCAGTGATTTGCTACTATTCACAGGCTATCCGAGTCTGGGTAGTACCGACTTCACGCGAGCGACTTTTTTTCATCAAAAATCAAACTGTTTTTTTCTATTCCAATATTGTTTGATCTCCCCATGTTTGCTTGGCAACCTGTCAATCGAACTTCAAGCTCGACTGGTAAAAATGTATTTTTTGATGGTGAAAGTGCCGTTCTTGTTCATCAAACCACTATACCTATTGGCTAGGCCTGCAATTTTTTTTTCGGGATTTTCGGCAGGCAATTCTCCTTGCCACTCGCAGGCAAAGCTGGTGGTCTTATTGCGGAACCCGATCAGCCGTGCGGTGTCGCATCACAACCACGACCTCGCCAAGTGCGCGTGGCCAAGTGCAGATGATTTTCCCAAGGTTCATAACTGCAGGGTTGATTAGGATACGGCTCAAATTTGGGGCCACAAGATGGATAGCTAATGGTAAGAATGAACGAGAATCTGCCTTCCCCAAAAGTTTTGATACGTACCACTTTCCCTCCACGTGAGGGTTCTTGGGGTTAGAAGATTAGTTTTCCTACTAGAAATGGCCATCACAACAAGTTCCACATGGTTTCATCCAATCCTGGAAAGGGATCACCGTGAAAAAAAAACAACATTTATACGAGAGGATATCATGGAATATCATGGAATACAACCTGATAGAACGGGATATAATGAGACATGATGGGATGATGTGTATATATATAATACATAATCACACAAACAACAATAGCATATGATTTTGTCCAACCTGAGGTTTCACCAATGGCCGGGCCATGTCAGGTACAGGGATGTGGGAGACTTGGAGGATCGTTTCGAATTCGAAACGAGCATCGAGCCTCAGCTGCAATGGCTGCCGCTATGGGGTGTCAGATTTCGATGAACCGAAACTGACCGGACCCCGGACACATTTGGATTGTAAAACTCATGGCTTTCTTTGTGGAGGTTTTCGCAACTTCACCTCACATTGGTCCGCTAACAGCCGCATTCTGTTGGAAACCAGTGAATATTTGTTTGTTAATGGTAGTCGCTTAGATCTGCTTTGCGAGCATTGTAGAAATATCCGCTGTAGTCCGTCCTATCTGTATCTGGCCGTGCTTGCTGGGTTTGGTATTCGATGTGATGATCACCTTTGGGATCCGGGGCCAAAGGACCGCCCTATGGCGATTCCCCGTATTGTGTATAACTGATATAAATAAATAATGAATAGATAGAAAAACATAGTTACATGCATAGACACATACATATATATGCAACGGTTCAATAAGTACTTAGTTGAGGGATTATTCTCTCCCATCAACCCACATCAATAGGGGCACACACACACACAGACCCCTGTTACAAGGAAGATGCCGAGCCTTCTCTTTCCGATGCTTTCGGACGAGGTTGGGAAGTGGTCACAGATAGCTGAGAAATCGATATCTTGGATACGTAGCAGTGAGTGAACATATGATATGATTTACAGTGGAAATATGGATTGTGATATGGAAAAGAGGATATATATATATATATGATATTCCCCCAATCTGAAGTTGCCAGAGGGTGCTGGTTGAACACCGTTGATCAGCCATTTTTTCACTTCTTTTTCGTGAGGATGACAATGATCCACTGGCAGGTTTTTACAGCATCCAATTGAAGCGGATCTTTGAGCTCTACCCAAGGGATCAAGTTCTTGCCTCTTGGACTTGGTGAACCCCCAAATTTTCATGGTGAATCTCATTATTCATTAACTTGTAAGTTGACCCCCAACATGTTCCCTTAGAAATTCCTCCATGTTCGCTGGTTCAACTGGTTCAATCCTCAGTTTACAATGTTTGTTTCGAGGTCCTCATCTCGGAACGCTGTCGAAGGGATCCACTGCGATACTTGAAGCGCGTGGCGCAATTCCTGGGGTTGGAGGTGCCCAGGGTGCCGATTGGTGAAATCCCTCCTGGTTGGCAGCCACAGAAACCCAACCTGAGGATGATGGTGTTTCTTTAAGAACCAACAAAAACGACATTTGAAAGCAACATTTTTTGGCTTCTCCAGAAAATCTGCAAACAGTGGCCTGCCTCTTCATATGTACCATCGTCAAACGTTGGACACACATTGGATATATCATTGTATATCCACATTAGCCCATCTTGGGGATGGTCATCAATCCATTAGTAGGGATTGACATCCCTCATTCTGGAATGGATGACCATACCACATATATAATGTTTTGACCATGGCACATAGTATATCTGGAGATTAGTTTCCCGCAGCGTGACTGTAGTTGATTTCACCGCTTCAACACTTTCCAGGAGGTTCCCTGGATGTCGTGGGACACATTTGAGGAGCAGCACGTGACGCTGTGGGATTGGGAATTTCACCAGCAAAGAAAGAAGTTTCATCAGGAAAGAAGCAACAAAACGATGCAATGATCACGTGGAGATGAGCGATCACTCTGTTTGTGCATATCATAATACATATCTATTTCCATAGATAGATGATAAAATTGATAGATACATCTATCGGAATAACACACTGGGGTTTTTGAGAGGTTTTTCCATCAATCTGAGCCACGGTTCTTTGCTGCGAAAAAGGTACGTGGCTGGTACTGGGAAACGCCCGCGCGTCGTTTTCGGCAGCGGCTGCAACGGTACTATGCTTGCGAGGTGAAGCCGCTGGAACGGGAACGGGATTCTGGCCCCTTCAACAAGAGGTTGGGTGGAAATGATGAACCCAAAATGTATAAAAATCCAGGGTTTAAGATGGTTTAAGATGGTTTCATGGTTTCAAGCTCAAAATCACCAATCTTGTGGCTCCAAGCAGGTATGCTAATGACTTCATACGTACCCAAGCTTTGGACCAACTTTGGACGGCCATGGCTACGGGGCAAGGACTTCCACCTGGATGTATTCTTGTGGTCCTCCTAGGTTCACTAAACATGGGTCATTTTCAGGGTCTATGTTAATTGGGGGGAGGATACAGCATATATAGCATTGTACAATTATACAACATTTTATCATCATTGTTGCTGTTGAAACGGCCCCATGTCTGTTTGGGTACTGTTGGTGATGCTCCCAATATTTTTCTTTGTTCGACGAAGGTCATCACTTGCCAATCTGATCAGACCGTGGATAGCCCCCAAAATGGTAAGTCAGTACTGTCTGTGGGGCATGATTTAGAGGTTTATCACACCCATGTCCCTGAGGTTTTGCCCGGTACCTTCCCCTGGAATACCCATCCCCCTAAGGCCCTAATGTTAATCACCAAACGAACCGTAACGGAATGTACAGGACCTATTCATTTTGGAGGCTCATGGAAGAGAGAATTAAACCTGATGTGGGGAGGGGATTACTTGGGTACGGGTCAAGTCATTGGGTTGCCAATGCGCTCACCATATTGTTGAATTTTTCCGGATCTGCAACCAATGATATTCTTTTGGGGGCCGATGATAATTGCGAGCCAGACCAAACTTGTCTTTTTTGAATTTTCCATTTTGCTGGTGAAGTCCCATGAAGGGATGGGATCACTTTACGTTTTTGTCTCCGTTTATGGGGGAGGGTTGATTATTTCGTTTCCATATCCATGATTTTTTGAGTCATCCAGTTCCCTGTGTTCCTGGTGCCAGGTCCAACACCTCCGCAGCCTGTTGCGGGACGCGCTTCCTGTCACTTAGTTGAACTTTGAAATTTTGGTGCCCCCAAAAAAATGGTTGATGTTCAATGGTGGAAATATATACTGTATATATATATATGGTTCATTATGATTCTATATCGGGTTGAAACAACTTTCTTGGCTAAGGGCTACCTGTGGTTTGGAAATGAAACATGAACCATCTCCTCAGGAGTGGAACAAAGACTTCGGATGGCGGCACTACGTGCCGCGAGAGCCACGACAACTGCGTTGGTGTGGGCACCCATGGCGGGGCACACTGGACCGGTTGCTCAACAAAGGTGAACGG
The DNA here is from genome assembly GCA_003297045.1 of Symbiodinium sp. clade C Y103. NCBI lineage: Eukaryota > Dinophyceae > Suessiales > Symbiodiniaceae > Cladocopium > Cladocopium sp. clade C. Next base: position 157,555 of record BGPT01002036.1, on the reverse strand, counting down.
GGGCAAGAATCATCGTAACATTTTCCTGAAATCGTTGGGTATGTTTTTTTTGTATTGTTGGGATCCAGAATATGAAAGGGTCCCCAAGTCACATGGACTTCCAAACTGGATGGGTCCAAAATTGGTTTGTTAAAAATGACATGCGGATCCTGGGTCCATTGGTACCCCAATGACTTGACCTCCAGATGAACCTCTCGTGTTTTTTGCTGATTGGTCGTGGTTTTTCCAAGTCCAACAGGGTTGGAGAATGTTGGAGACATTTCGGGGTTTGCAGCTTAAAGCTTCAACATTTTCGGACAAATCATAGAACCCTACACGTCTCTGCATTGAATCAGATCCGGGCAAATGGGTAGTCATGAGCTTGCCTGGACAACTCCAGGACGAGTGCTCTGGGTTTTGGGAATGGTGATTGAAACCCCGCTGTGCCGCAGGAGAAATGAACATTTGTCATATCAGAAACCATAAAAAACGATGAAGTAACGAATGGTGAATGGTGATCCAGCCCAGCCGAGGATGGGACAATCATAATATGTCTCATATTTTTACAACTCGGAGACATTTTAGCAGCTGAGGCACGTTGTGGAGCGTGATGACCGAGGTCAAGAGACGAGCTTCGGGAAGGGAGGAGGAACGAGACACAATTATTCACTGGGATGATTCAAGATGATTCAAGGGAAATCCACAGGAAGGACATCGTTTTTTGCCAGCTTTTTCTGATGGTTTCCTGTAGATGTTGTTTTAAACCCATCCAGACACACTTTGTTTCAGCATGTTTGAGCCAAGCTTTGAGACACGTTGTGGAACATTTATGGGGACGTGGCTGTTTCTCCCTCCAACACGCTCGGCAGCACCCATAATCGAGTTGGTTTCCGACTTGCTAGATGAACCATCAAACTGCAAATGCTTTCTTGTTGATTTTACGAACTACACTTCACATGTGTCACGATCGGCCTGGGGTTGATCTACCTATTTTTGAAAGGGGATGGCTATATCAGCATACATTGGTTCACCCAATATTTTTGGAATCCCCAGTGGTTCTTGGATGATTATCCGATTTTAACTGGGAAAATCTGAGGTCGTTTCTAGGCGCTCTCAACGCGCCAGGCAAAAATAAGCGGATCGCCAAAGTTCTGCGAGAAAGACAAAATGGAACTGTGAAAACCAGCTTGGGTGAGAGGTAGAATGGCTAAACGTTCAGGGGAATACATGTTCTATCAGCAAGCATTGATCCATGCGCACTCCTACCTAGTCAGCAAGCGGTTATATAACCCAGTCTTTGTGGGGTATCACTTATCACCATTGATACTCATCAAACAGTCACTAGCTAGAATGCACATTCAAGCGAAGGACCGAACATAGATGGTCAGCAAGGAAACGTGACCCAACATTTCAGACTGGTGAGGAAATAATTTGGTCAGAAATACGAAACATGATTCACAAAGAACCAGTTTGTACGAGCCAATTAGGGGTACTGAAAAATCGGATGGTCTGAGACCCAATGACCAGCCCAACACCAGTTCCAGCATGTTCCAGCCGGGTCAGCGGTGACTCAGTTCTTGTAGGGAATCTTTGCTATGAACGGGATCATAATTGTTTGGTATTTTGGTGGAGAGTTGATGGTCACTTTATTTGAGCCCAACTCAAATGGCTTGGGCTTACATGCTTTAGGGTAAGTGCGAATAAAAACCTCTGCAATTTCGGAATTTATTGGACTGCATCACAAACCAGCATTTTCAACATGTCCGTGGTATTCAAAGCTACATGTGTCTACATATATTTATATATATAAAAAATATATATAATATGTATATATAATATATACATATGAATTATACATGAAAACAAATACAACTATTTTCACATTCTACAGATCGATGTGTATATCTATTGTATATGACATGTCGACGTAGCACAGCCAGAGCTGCAGACAAAAGGGTTGCCGAGGGCTCCACTATTGCGTCATGTCGTATATGTCGTATGCAGGAAAAAACAGACAACATAGAGCATGATATATATATATATATAGGTTTGGGGGAGGGGGACTAGCACGCACACACACACATATATATGTATATCTATATATGTATGTAGGATGGAATGGCAAAACACAAAACATGATGACGATATCGGTATTGCTAATGTTGACAAGAAACATATTAGTCACAACAGTAGTAGCAATGCTGATAGTTACTACTATATATCCATATATATGTGTATATATATATATATATCTTGGTAAATACTAACGATCTCACTGCGATGTCAGTGGAATGATGGTTCGTAGGGGTAACTACCCCAAAATAGCCGGATTTCAGGTTAGTGAATTATTCGAATTTACCAATGTATATACACGTACATACATACATACATACATACATACATACATACATACATACATACATACATACATACATACATACATACATACATACATACATACATGCCTACACACGTAAACATATACATACGTAAACATACATAAACATACATAAACATACATATATATGATACACTTATCTTTATAGATGCACATGTATGTGCACCCCATTTTTGGTTGGTCCAACCCCCATGATCCATTGTGGTCCTCAAGATAAAGATTCACCACGTCGGTCCGAGGTGTGCTACGGATGGTGGAGGCTTTGTGGGAGAAAGACCCCCCAGAGGCGTGTTGGGTTCAGGGGAAGGTCATGCGCTGAAGTGCTGAAGCCAATGGTGATCTAATATAGGGATCGAACTAAATAGTGATCTGATCACCAAAATAGTGATCCAAGATAATGGTGATCTAATGTAGTGAACTATTGTTATAGTGATCTAATGACCAAAATCATGGTAATTTAACTATCACAAATAAGGATTTAACCAGCAAAAATAGCGATTGAACCACCAATAAGTGTGATTTCACTGGACCCACAACTGGAAAACCACATGGGTCTGTCTCAACATGAGGGATACTCCGAATTTGTCTTTTTTTATGTGGAATAAGCCATGGGTGTTTTGGATCACCACATTTTGAGACAGAGAATACCTATGTAATATCATCCGACGATGAAAAGTAGGAGCTTAACCATCAAACATGGATTTTGTCTATACCCTACTAAGGAAATAGACTTCAGTAAACCGGTAAATGCCATGGAATCCCACTATTGTGGTCGTCAATATTTAGCAAAGGATCAACAAACCACTCAGATTACGTACCACCTCTAGAGATAGATATGAGGATGGGTGAAAACTCATGATTTCCCCATATGAATGCTTGTGACTGGGGGAGCGTCCACGACAGCAATTTTGATGTGAAACCCTGGGTTTGATTTATAGCATGGCACAGTCCAGCACAGTGCACTGCCTGAACGCAGATGCCATAAACAAATACCATTTGGGGGTAAACAAACCACAATATTGGGGATAGGCATGGATAGTCTATTATCGGCTTTTCCATATTGGCCCAAGAAAATAGAGGGATTCTCATAATCTTTTGAGCGCAGCCACGGGGAGATGGCTTGTTTTCGTTTCAGGTCGTTTCCATTTGTGCCTGGTGGAATCATCCATTTCTGGCTGGGAAAAAACAAGATATCCAAAAGTTGTTTGTTTTACAAGACCACATTTCACTTGTTCAAACCTCCAATTCGTGATCGGTCACAGGCCCTTCTTCTGGAGCGGCTACTGCAGGCAGAGGGTGTTGAAGGATGGACCTGGTTGATGTGCCTAAATCCCAGTAAAACAGTGGTAAAAAACTTTTCTATCTTCTTTGTAGGCATTGCTATATACGTAACTAATGTTTATACCCAGTAGAAAAGGGAGAATTGCATTTTTCGAACCGCTTGTGATTTGCTGGGTGCAACGACTTGCAGCCTTTTTGTAATATCCACTCAAAGTGGAGAAAACATGAAACCAACCCATGGCTGCTATGCACCACTTTTTTTGGGGATATGACCAGGTTTTTGCAGCACATAACCAATCATCAAAGGATGAGACCTTGGTATCATAGTGGGTAAAGATTGAAGCATTTTCAATAGATGATTTCTGGATATCCCACGAAATTAAATCGTTGCTTATGCGATTTGAATGGGGGTTAGCTGTGATTCACTAGATGGAGCATTCTTTCAGTGAACGAGATCTAGCTTAAGATTCTTTTTGGGATCACCAAAGTCACTGAACCCAATTGTGCAGCATCTTGGGAGCCCGGGCGTTTTCCCACTTGAACACGCTGCAGGGTATCCATTTTTGGGAAACCAATTGCTGCAAGGATTAAGATGACAAAGGTGAGATCATGACCATCACCCAGTTCAGCTGTGCCGCGCTGAAGAGGAATTCATAAGGCATACAATTGGTGAGTGATTTTTCGGCGTTTAAATCATACTAGCCACAATTTTTTGGGATGCTGGAACCGCAGATTGGCTGGTCACTTTGCGCCATCGAACCATCCATTTCGTGGGTCGAGTTTCATGAAGACTGATGTATTTTACCGCTGCAGGCATGGATCTACAACTCCTTTGACCTGTCAGAAGATGGTAAACAGGCGGATGTTGGACGTGGATCCTCCAGGAAAGCTTGACCTTTTGAGATTTCAAGTATTTTCAGGTCACCGCAATGAACATGTACCATGTCAGCTAAATATTCTGGGGTAATCAAACATGGCAATGAAATCACTGTTTTTGCAGGAATTCAGTGGGTAGATCGCATCTAGATTTAGAAGTTTCCAAAACCATTCCCCGCATGAATCGATGGACATCGGAGGTCCATGCCCCATTTCTGGACAAATCCTCATACCGTAAGTACTGATTCTTGGTGGTATTTACCAAACAATGACTAATGATGAACAATTTTGGTATTAAAAAACAGTTTCCATTCATTCTCCCAACATTTTCCATGATCAAAACATGGTTTGTTTTCCAATATTGGCAGGTGGTCATCAGACCATGAAGTTTGAGATTTATACATCCGTTCCAGTACAAGGACATGGGATGGATGACCATAAACCCATGAAATATCTCCCATTGTATGGTTATATACCCGTGATACCCATGTTATATTAGATTCCCATATATTTATACACACCCTACATATAATATATATAGTATATATATATATGATATAGAATATATATATATATAGAATACATATATATATATATACACATAATATTTATATATATATAGTCTATTTCTCATGATTGTTGGTTAAATCCCGACGTTTTGACCATGGGACATGTGGTTCACCAGGCCGGTGTGATCTTCTTCGCCTCCGCCATGATGTCCCACTCCTGCGCACCCAACGCGGTGCGCGGGGCTAGCTATGGTTAAGGCGGTCAGATCACTTTAACTACTTTAACTATCAACTGAAATCCCTAATTTCTTCATCAATTTATCCCCAAATCATCAGTTCATCCCCAAATTCTAGATGATGTTGTCATTTTTTTGGACATCATCTAAACCTTATGGATGAAAACTGATGATATATTGCAGCAACTTTCTCTTTGGATATCATGTGGAGAATGTGTGGAGTTGAAACCAACTGAAATAGTGATGTGAAGAATAAATGGGAAAGGAGACTTTGGTGCATAGTTGGTGACGGGGAAGATTTGCAGCAGTTTCAATGGACGAATTCGTGATATGGATGTGTCTGAGACCCAGAAATTCCTCATTTTTCCATTTACCAGAAGATGGAACGGGGCTATGCAGCCGGAAGGCTTGGCATCTGGATGAGAACAACAGCTTCATCCTGCACGCGCGGTGCTTCATTGAAGCTGGGGAGGTGACAATCACCAGCTGATTTTTAGGATCCATGGGGGATGATCATTGCAAGATGATTATCTTTTATATAGCTGAAAGTTGGTGATGAGATGATCACATGCTTAAGCATGGTGCTGGGGTGCTGCTGAAACTCACTTTTGGTGTTGCTTCACCGTAGCACAAAACCGCAGCTCCGCTGTTGGCTGTGCAGGAGGTGACGATTTCGTATCTCAGCCCTGAAGAATTGATGCTGCCGATTCTGCAACGACGAAAGCTGCTGGAGAGTACGAAGGCTGAGCGAATGATCCCCAACGATTTTTGCATTGATACAAAGATATGTGTATACAAAATTATACATATATATATATATATGTATAAATAATAGATAAATATAAAGAGATACAGTATATATTATATATACATATACACATACATTTCAATTAATTAGATCTGTATGTAAGATGTGGAGATATCTGTCAAGTTTGGGATTGACAAAAACTTTCTTTTCTTTATGGTTTAATTATGTTAAATCTGCGTTTTTGTTTGTTGGATCTTGATTTGGGTGACCCGCAGACAGCGGGGTTTGCTGCAGGGCTTCACTTGCGGCTGCTGCCGCTGTGTCGAAGTTCTAGACCCAGCGAGGCTGAGAGAACATGCGGATTTGAGCATGAAAATTGAGGATCATCATCTACAAATGGTGCTATTTCATGGGGAAATACTGATATGACATCTGAATTTATGGGATGATTTTTCATGATCATTGGGACGGGATGAGATGGGTGTGGCAATAGGGGGACACCTCCAAATGTCAATTTGTCGGGAAATTGATGATTCAACATTCAAGCCATGATTTCTGGCAATGGATTCAACTTTCTTTGACAAACTCATGAAATCCCAAAAAACACACACAGCGCCTTGCGGTCAGCGCAGGGCCTTCAAGTGCGGAGATTGCGGAACAGAGGTCATGGGTTTCAGCGTCGCCATGTCTGGAAAACCATGTGAAACCAATTTATTGAAGCTGGGAATGGACATGAACAACCCCCTGGATTGCAGATGTGTTTGTGCTGAATGTGTGGTTTCCACATTCCCAACCCAGTCTTGGTTGGATAACTCACTTGTGAGACTTGCGAACCAGGGAACGAATCACTGGCAGACTGGGATACAAGTACCAGTCGAACCACACAAGAATTGGGAATGGGATGAATTTTCATAGAGGCTTCATGGGAAATGGCTTCAACCAAAAACGGCCTGAAATTTCATAGAGTCAGAAGACAAGCCCTCTCACTGGGCCAGGCTCTTGCGCGGGCCGAGCCAGGCACAATTCGGGGAGAAGATGCAATAGGTACCCTCCGGGAATCCAACATAGTAGTCGGACATCCTCCATTTATAGATGATTTTCCCACGAAACAATCCATTTATAGAGGATTTTCGATTGCCACGTTTGATTACCAAAGGGTATTCAGATAGTCTACGAATGAATCTGATATTCATCTTGTCTGTGGGAGTAGGAATCTATCTGTTCTCAACGTGACTCCACCAGTTTTCCCAGCGAGGGTACTCTTATCCCCGCCAGATGCCGACGGTGAGGAGGAACTGGTGGTTGCCCCAAATCCCAGATGATTCAAACCAGGAATGCAACATGGGTGTGTCCAGGAATGGTCTAGACCCCCAACTTGTGGCTATTTCTATGCTTTTTCAATTTACAGAAACTGAGGATAGAACCATTGATGATGCCGGAGTTTGTCCCATTTTTGGATTGCTGTGCTCAATTTTTCGTGGTGAAAACCCTGCTTTTCGAGGTTTGCCGGTCCTGTGGACCCGACCACCGCGCCGTGTGCGACCGCGACGACTGGGCATTGCGGGCATTGCAACTGGAAGCGAAGTTGACGCCATGGGCCAGGCAGGGTCAAGCCCACGGTGGGATCATGGATGAGAATGGGGCAGGTCACTGGATTATTGGATAGGAGAAAGGAAAATGATGGTTTATCATCTGTGATTTTCCCATTTCAAACTGGGGATTTTCCAGCTATGTTTGACTGCTAGAGGGTAAGATTGTTTTTCTGGTAATAGTATAGGTAAATATGTAAACATCATATCTCTACAGCAAAGTTATCATTTTCCGGCAGGGTATCAACAAAGCCAGGTCTGATATCACCTCAATATGCGGTAGATAGGGATGGGTCAAAATCCATGATTTTCCCAGATTTTTATCGATATGAACATCCATGAACACAGGTCGCGGCCGTGGTTTTCAACTCTGGCAAAGGCGGTCAACCGCGTTTTGCCTGTTGCAGTGGGGAGAATTCTGAAGCCACCAATCATCTTCTCTTAGTCCTGAGTGGGTATTAAAACATCCAATAGGGGATATAAGGGGGATATTAAAAAGAATCTAGGTAGTAGATAACAAGAATTAACTCCTGATTTAAACCTTTCTACTTCTGCAGACATTTGTATACGCCTGGGACGCTTGCTTGCCTTTGAAGTTTATTCCCATGAACTCCTGCCTTTCTTGCAAGTTTGAACTTTAGTTTTGATCCCTGGCAACATGTCACACTGTTCGGCTGTGTTTTGCACTGCCTTGCCCAGTATTAACTTTGAGTTTAAATCTCATTGGATTGTTTCCAGTGGCTGGGCCCAAGTGTTTGGCGGGAGGGCTGGTGTCCCGTACCTTAGGTGGAGCAAGATGTCGTGGCAGCGCCTGCTCTTGAGGCTGTAAGAGGAAGGCGTGGGAACCATGTGAAGTTGTCCGAAGAGATTCGAACAAGACACTTCGTCAATCTGGAACAGATTGGCTTCAAGCCAAGCAGCGTGTGCACCATCCTGTGAGTTCATCCGCAAGCAGAGGTGCTGGTACCTGCATAGCAAAGTGCAGGGACGCAGAACAAGAAGCTTAGGCCAGGCACATCACACCACCTCAATGCATGAGTGAAGCTTGCTGGGGTCCTGAAGCAATGGTGTGTGCCTGCATGGACCGGCATTGTGATGCCACAGAGCCTTGCAGAGCCTTGCCAGACACAAGTCAGTCTTTGTAAAGCAGACATGAGCCAAATCCACAAATCAAGCCCAACAGAGTGAAAGAATTGTATCTGAGGCGTGTTCAGCACCTTGCAACAAATTAGCAGCAGCAAATAGAAAGAATTAACTCCAGTTTTAATGCTTCCTCAGCCGCCTTTTGGGCATGCAAGATGACAACTGACGAGAAGAATAAATTCAAGGTTTGAAGCAACATTTGTTGCACGACTGCGCCTGTCTAGAAGAGAGAAGAATTAGATTCGCATCTAACTTCAAGTCTTTCCAACCCATGCGTTCAGCTTCTACCATTGGGATATAAGCCAAGAGATCAGGATAGTCGTCTTATCCGGTCATGTGGTATATGTTCTTTTCTTGGCCCGCATGAAGTCTCTGCAACTCGATGTGGGAAATGGGAAGCAGGGCGACGCATTCGTGCTGGGCTGTGAGCACTGGTGTTTTTTATGGGGGTCAAATCTTGCTGTTCCAGGATCTTTGCTTTATCATTTTTTGGCACAAGTCGTTGCTGGGAGCTCACTTTCATCGTTTAGATCTAGCTGAACCATGAGCGGGAGATACTTTCTTGATAGCTATGCTGCTGTCGTTTTTTGTCTTGGGCGGCGCAAGTATGATGCCAAAATGTGTGTAGGCCTTGAGATACCCGACCACACTGATGCTGATGGGGTCCGTCGAAGATCGTGTGTATGGTTTGAGGTGCACATCACGGTCAAGGCTAGGTTTTTTTCCACAAAGCAGATGGTCATGAATCCATGAACGGGAGCCAATATACCCATGAAAAGGATTACCCTTATGGGATGGATGACCCTATCCTTATACCATGTCTAAGCGTGGCACATGGATTGATATGTATGTATATATAATATATATATATATACATGTTGAAATATACACACATTCATACTAAACTAGATTCAAAACAGAGAATTGTTTGTTTGATTCGACGCTACTTGCGATTATCAAGTTTGAAATCCATCCAAGTCAGATGTAGTGGGTAAGAGGGGCTCATGACGGTCATAGGGAGGGTCCACGAGAATTGTCCAATTGAACAATTCAGTGGGCATCTTAAGTAAATTGTGGGGTTACAACCGTAGACCGCTGTGGGTTCTTGAGAGATATGTTTTTGTTTGCAGCGTCTATGTTGGTGTGGCCCCTCAGGGTTATGGGTGTTTTTTTTTGGATGGTTTGAAGCGACCATTCATACAGGGTGTTTTCCTCTGTTTGTTGTTCACCATTCATTGTCTAACTGATCAATGACACATCAATGCCAAAGGAAAAACACAAATTATATAAACAGTTGCTTTTAATGTTTGCAATGGTTCCAGTGTACAGGGTTTACTTAGCATTCATGACCCTTTTCACTTACTATTTTCGGTGACTTACTACACCTGGTGCTTTCAACCTCCAAAACTTCAACTCCTATCGACTTACTCGAGCCGTAGGTCCAGGACGAAGTTCATGATGCCGCTGAGGCACGGAGAAAACGGCATGATGGGCATGGGATGGCATGGGTAAAGACAGGAGCAACGAAAACTGAGCACAGATGGGGTTCACCAGTGGAAAGTTGGTGTATAAATGTCTATAGCCACCATTAACGAGTTTTATATCTACTAACCAGAATTAGTCTAGTTATTTTTACCAACTTAGCTCTTTTTTGGGGCCCCACATTTCAGGGCCAACGGCTGGAACCTTCTGCAATGAATATCGGCCGCATCCCATCATTCAGATATCAAGAATGTCACTGATATCTCAAGAATATCTCTAACATGGTCTGTAGCAACATTCATATTGCATTCCAACATTACTATGTGTAAATGTGTAGTCCTTCGATCTCCAGCATTTTTGGCACGTGAGGTTAGCCTGGCGGAAGCCGAAGGAGTGTTGAGCGACAGGCGGGGCGGTTGGGTTGTTGGCAGCATGCAGCGTGGTGACTGGAGGTGAAATGGTATTACAGAACTGCCAGTCAGTTCTTATCAGTGACTTAAAATATTCTCCCCACGCAGGGTTGGTTTTGTTCTTGATTGCACCTGAGAGGTTTGCGGTTGGGACGATGCTTCCTTCCGGAATGACCCTAGTTCTTCATGGGGCTTATGTCATGAATCTCATTAGTAAACCCAGTAATGAGGTTGCGGCGCCCAATCATGAAGCTCCAATTGGGTTTTTCTGCTTCTCAAAGCCATTTCTGGTACAATTCATTGGAGTTGCTATGAATTTTCCATATAGAATTTTATCACATTGTGTAGTTCCCAACTGCGATGCACATCCCGGTAGGCATTGGATTATGGATGCATTGCTGGCAGCTCAAGAGTCAGTCCTGGATCTTCAAATGGTAGGGATGCCTGGGAGTCCTTCTTTGTGCCGCGCCCAGGTCATATTTTGCGCAAAGATATAGAATATAGCACTTCCAAAACTACCAATACTTCACTGTTTTGAAGTTTTGCAAGAATTGTGAAGTTGGACTCATGATATTCCAAATACAACCTGCAAATCCTCGATGGCACCAGCCAAAAAAGTCACCCTGCTAGATCTTTAGAACATGGATCTCCTCGAAAGTTGCCACAATCCCTCAGGCCATTGAGGTCCTGCAGAGACGCCTCAGAGTTCACCAGGTTCCGATGGGTTCTGGGAGGTTGGGAACACAAGGCCTACGACGTACGACGAGGGAACCTGTGGCGCAGAAATTCTGTCCCGGCTTTTTCATGAGAAGACAGTGAAGACACACCGTCTTTTTGATGAAACTTGATATATTTCAAACTAAGCTTGTGCAGATGGTTGGCCCTCACCTGCTGTGCTCAAGTTTCGCCGTGCTTTCCACAGAAGAGATGCAGTTCCAAAAGCTATTTGTAAGGGACCAGCGCATGCGCAAGACCCGCAGATCACCAATCATGGCAGGACATGTGGACGTCACAGTTGCATATTATCCACCCTCGTGCTGGTCAACTCCGGTCAACTCCCGTCAACTCCGGTCAACTCCCCATCATTTCATCCTTTTTTTCCTATTGTTTTTGCCACGCCTCGGCCTCTCGTCGTGCTTCCGGCATCCTTCTCCGGCGAAGCCGGCAGAGCTGGATGGAGACAGTCACGGGGGTGATGTCGCCCGGCCCGGTGGCCCGGAGTTGCGGAGTAGGTTTTCAGGGGGCTGAGGGCTGGGTTTGGCGAAGCGGTTAACACACACACACATATATATATATATATATATGCATTGTGTATATATATATATATATATACATATCAATGTTTATGTTTATGTTTATGTATATTTCGACCTGTACATTTTTATATGTTGACACAATGTATACACAGATACACAGCAGATACACCTCTCCCTCTACACGCGAGCCAGTTGGCGATTTGAAATCCTTCCATCCTTTCTTGGCACAAGAGACTTTTCAATTGGCTGAAAAGCAACAGGATCAAAGGAACCAGACTACAGGGAGCCAACTGGATTTCCATCGAACCAACCAGAGCATTCTTAAGAACCTATCAAAACAACTTTTGAAAATCCACAGAAAATCTGTAGGATCACCACATTTTCCATCAAAAAAAGCACGTTGGAACTGCGCAAACTCAAGGTGAGGTGCCGCAGATGCCAGCCGTGGCTGGAATTGACTCTGACACCGCCGGGTCTGGCCTCGACGGTCTCGACACGCACCATGCGGAGCCAAAGAGAAAGCTGAAGAAGGCGAAACATGTCAGGTGTTTCAGATGTTTCAGAAATGGGTAGCATTCAAAACATCTAAATATGTGTATGTATATATGTATGTATATATGTATGTATGTATGTACATATATAATTATATATGTACCATTCAAGAACAATGCTATGTGACCTTTGAACAAATAGATTTATAGTCAATATCAACATACGTCAATTATAAATATATGTAAACGGGGATATTTCATGAGGGTTCAACTGGCAATATGATTCCAACCGTGATTTTTGGGTGTGTCTGATGGACTATACCACCGACGGCCATTTAATGGGGAACATGATGATAATCCGTTGGAATCAGGGGTACCACAGTTTCAGACAAATCCAGGTGTTTCAGGTGTTTTGCCAATCTTGGGATGGAATGAAGAATCACTAGACATTGTGTGTGTTGTGCCAGCCAAAACACACACACGCACACACACAGAAAAACAAGGTATACATACGTAGAGATTAGGCTTTGAGGAAAAGGGATCTCAACGAACAAAGGATGGGAATAGAGATTGGATTGAGGCTTGTGTGAAAATCTGAGGGAGGAATCACAGCTTGGCAACTGGTCATTCTGGTTATTCCCATTGTGAACTGAAGCATCCCGTGTTTGGATAGCCATGGACAGCGTGTGAAATCGCTGCATCGACCCCTGAACCCTTTCTCGACCAGGCGAAAAAGAAGAAAGCACCAGCGGCTGTAACACAGCAGCATTGGGGTCTCGACTTGGCACCTTGAAACACCATGGAGGGACCCCATTGGGACCCCCACAAGGCCAGTGATGGGGATGAGGACCATATCCTCAAGGAACCATGGGAGCCATGTGAATATGGGACCCATGGCACAGTATGTGTCAGTGGTTGATACGCCAATTTTGATAGGACCGTACTTTCCTTCTTTGTTTGTTAACTTGTTTTGGACTTCCATCTTGGATTTCAGGCGTTTAGCTGTTGACTTAGCGGACACCTGCGATGCGATATGGATATTGGTCTTGAATCGCCTGTTGTTATACTTCTTTTTCAGAGCGAATTGAATTGTTGGGATGGCCTGCTTGGACCATTGGCTTGCCACGAAGTGGGACCGTGTCAAGTTTCCGCTGTGGGCTCGATTTGCTAAAGGCCCAGCAAACGAATGTCCTAGTTCAGGTCTGGGTCAAAAGCCAAAGTTCTTGGATCATCTTGAGTATTAGTATTGATCAAGCCGAGTTGTGGGTGAAGATGTTGAACACCCAATGAATTCTTTCTGGATGAACTCTCGATGTCTGTTGAAGACCATCCCAAGGATTACCAAGGCATGTATCCTAACACACCAGGGAGCATCCGAGAAATCCAGGGTTAGGATGTTAACATCTCAATGGAATGATTTCCCCAAAAACTCCCATCTGGCCAGGGATATCTGTCGGATCGGATCCATGGCTCCAAAACCCCAACTGCGCGCCATGGCGGATCCAGGTACAGCTCGGATCGCCGTTTGAACCGCCGGTGTTCGGAGAGAGGAACTCTCCGCAGGAGCGGAGTTTCGGATGTTTCGGGACTTCCAGATCTGGAGAGGTTGGAGTAGATCGGAAGGTTTTGAGATGTTTTGAAAGAAAGAACTACAAGAACTGGTGATTTTTAAAATGTGTGAACGGGTGTATATGAATGTCTAATAATGATGTTATTGTGATTGGAAGTGATGATGAAGGACTATGTTTTCGGTGCAAATATGAAACATCTGGGAAGCGAAAAACTGTAGGGGTGGGCCAAGGAGAATTGGGTCGCAAGTTTTGGATGATTTGACCCTGAAGACTCCCAACAGGGTTGAGTAAGTGACAAGTGTACCATTCCGAAAACAGACAGTTTAGTAGTTTAGTTCTCCTTCTCTATATACTTGGGAGCGCTGCGATTGTAGCTCACAGCATGGTCAAATCAAGTCTGATGACGGCCAGACTGCTTCAAGGGACAAAACAGTGGTCCATAGAGTGCTCGACCCCCTAAGAGCCATACCTAAGCGAAGCAAACAAAGTTGATGCCGCTACTGGTAGTTGCAAGCCATGTCACATTGGGATAAGTGGGTATAGCCCAAAACAAAATTCGAACATGTACTGTAGATATCCTCTTCCCACTCAGGGTTCAGGGGATCCCATTTTTGTCCATTTTTACCAACCAAGGGTAAATGGCATTAAAACTAACCTGAACATATTTTCCCAATTCCGGACATCACCTTGGATCATGGTGAACATTGGATAAATCATCAATTCCATGGTCTGAACCCAGATGTAGTAGATACAAGGTCCCATCGTTGGTAAACACTCGATAATGATTGGGTTTCTAGTACCGTAATCATGCTCTCCTTTTTGTAGCGGGTCATGGTAATCCCCATATTGAAAATAGAGCACCCCCCAAATCTGATGGTCAACAGTTTCCCCACAACATTGGGGCCCATCCCCCATTTTGGACACCGCCGTATCTTGTAGATCAGAATCCCACCACTTGGAATCTAGAAAATCATTCCAAATTATAGTAACCCCAAAGAGGATAGAACATTAATTTGCCACTATTTGAGTAGGATTTTTCTTTTCTATTCTTTTGGATGTTGCTATAAAACAAATACCGTTACAAGATATCCTCAATTCTTGGACAAGCCTAATATCTCATCCTTGACTGGCACTCAACCTATCAGCAACGTTCATCTTGACAGGCGCTGGATGAACGTTTGGACATGCTGTTACTTGGGCAGTAGCTGCGACTGTGGAAGATACGACTCTTTCACGTTTAGGTGTGCAACCCGCAAGAACAAGCACCTAAACATCCTGATAGATTCTCAAACATCCTTAACAAAAAAGACAATCCTTCTCCCAATTTTTTGAATGACCACCCACATGGGACATTTGCATCTTTTCGTGTTTTCGGCGAAGTCGCTGAGCTCAGGTTGTCCAAGAAGCATGAAGAACTGGTTAAGAAGCTGGAAAACTGGATGTTACGCCAGGAGCAATTGGTCATTGATTGAGGGGCACTTTTTCAGGGATTGGAAGATCATAATTGATTGGAGACTGAGTGGATACAACGGGGAAGGAACCGTGGGGATTGAACCAGTGAGGTGTGAGGAATGGACATGGGATGACATGGGGGGGATTAGCCCATTAGGCAGAATGGGTCTGGAAAACCATGGGTTAATCAACAGAAGTATGGGGATTCATACACACATATTTTCTTGTGTCATGGCTAAACATTGAATGAAAAAAAAAGTCAACGCCAGATCAATGTGAAACAAACAGAATCGGGGTGCCTTCTCTTGTTACACCCTTTGGGGTTGACTACCGTTATTCCCCGGTGACAACCAGAGTCTGTGGAGACGTCTGGGAGCAGATGACATTGGAACATGACCACCAGGTCTGGTTACCCTCTGGTTATTCCAACTCAGTTTGACCATTTACCTATTCTTGGTATTAGCTCGGAACATAACCTGTAGCTCCAAGAAATCATTCTCATTGCCAGGCGCTGGTCCAATCGGCTCAGGAGGAATTGATCTTGAACATCGACAGCAAGATCTTTGGGCACGGAGCTGAATGGAACTCATGGGAATCGACCACGGGTCGTTTGTTTTGGGTCAATCACTGGGATAAAAATGATGATGATGATGATGATGATGATGATGATGATGATGATGATGATGATGATGATGATGATGATGATGATGATGGTGACGACATAGTCAACATCATTTGACATCATTGAACATGATGTAGCATAGTGCATCTACACCCGGATGCTCGACCAAGGTCAGACGGTGCACCTTCGTTGCTGGGGCCAACATTACTTGGGGGTTACAGTGGCGGTGAAGGTGTATAGCTATGGGATTTTAAGCACCATAAGTTGGGATAGTTCACCCCTATCAGTATGACTTCATTGTATCTGTATATATGTATGTATACATATACATAAATGCGCCCCCAAGGATTCATGAAGAACTTTGCCAAAATCCAGGCATACGTAAGGTTGCAGCCTAAGGTACTGTATCCGGACTGTGCCAGGCAAACTGACCTCAAGTGGTGATGTCTCAGTGCAATTGCACCTGACATGGGCTGTGTAATGCAACCTTGATGCAATGCTTTTAACCTATTTACTATCACAACTACAGCATTGTCTAACTATCAAAAAAGAAACATTTGATTCTGAAACCACGGCAATGTTTTTGTCCACCTCCCGTGTGACCCTCAGAAAGTCATTGCTGCACTGTGGACCTCTGGAAATAGAAATGGCCATTGCAGAAGTTTCTATCCAGGCCATTCAGTCTCTCATGTTTTTTCATATTCGTTTCACATTTCCGTTTAATTCCCGTTTTTCATAGGTGTCGAAGCGAGTCACTAGAAGGAACCTTTTTGTTTGAGGTTGCACGGGACCCCGTACTACTACCTGGTTGAAATTGGCCATATTCTTATCTGTTCTTGCATACCTGTTGCTCAACTATGATACACTCCAATACTCGAACATACTCTAGCGGTTAGACTCTAGGGTGAAAGTAGGCAATCCACGGTTCGTAGATGTAGAGATTGAATGATATTGGGTACTTTTCAGATGGGCGAAAAAATACCAGGACTGTTGACCCATTGAGATTACTTTCCATCCTCCAGGATTTGTACAGATCTTGGCGTCCTCCACGAAGTGGAGGGCGAAGAGGGTGAGGAAGATGAAAGGCAGCTGCTTGTTTTTTTTTTTCAAGACGTCTCGTTGTGACTGGCCAGGGTTTTCATGATGCTAAGTCCATATCTATATGTAGGTGTGTGTATGTATTATATGTATATATATACTGTATATATATATATATCTATCTATATATCTATATAAATGTATAAGTGCATATATAAATATAGGTATATATTTACATCATCAATCATTGCTATAGATGATGTTCCATTCTTTCAAATAAATACATTTGTGCAGTTTTTTTTCCCTGAATTATTCAATGAATTCTTTTCATCAGCCCAGTATAGCAAGAAGTGACTGCATCAATTTCTCATTTTGATGGGGGACATGGTTAATCGAAATGGGAAGTCCCAGTTGAGATTGGGTTCCTTACGAAGCTGGACCCGGAGTGGCTAATGACACAATGACACAATGACACAAAACCGGGGAGAGGTTCGTGATTCTGCTGTTCATAGATATTAAAACTGGGACTTACTCACCATAATTCCGATAGTACCTGGGTTTGAAGAAGGCAATGTTGCACATTCCCTAGCACTTTGCGGAATCACCTGGCAATATCTGAATCTTGTCTTTTCTTGGGGCCCTGGGGCAAATCTGGGATTGATCAAGAAAGTTTGGTCAAGCAACAAAACTGTTTATTCAACTATATAAGAATGGCAAGGTTTTGAGCAACACAAAAGGGGGGACGAGAATAGGATACCCCAAGATCAAACGGTTCAAGTCTTGAAGTAAATTTGCAATCACATGTTGTATACAGTATTTCTGAGCACAATAATATTCATGCATATATATATATGTATATATATATATGTATACACATTGTACAGGTACATTATAAACTATACATGATATATGGCAATTTGTATAGCAATTTGTATAGCAGCATGTGTATCAATATTTGCTGTAACATATGTATATATATATATTATATTCACTGATATCATTATAGAGGTTCTGGGGTCCACTGAATTCTGCCGCCAGCTCTGATGCGAATATGGCGAAGAAGGTTCGTGGGCGAGCGTTAGTCACCAGTTCCGATCCTCCGGGAACTGGGAATATCCTCGTCTTTATGAAACGACAAGGGAAGGACATCCACTGAAGATTTAGTTTAAATTTTGGAAAATCTAAATGTCATCTTATCATTTTATCCATGGAACTGCAACACCTTCAGTGAAGAGATAGAATGAAAAGACACTAAATCTCTTCTATCCAGGTCCGCCGTTGACTGGGTTGCCTGGGTTGACTGGGTAATAGCTTGTGGTCGTGACAGCTATGGGTTAAAATGGGAACCCCAAACGGACAAAATATTGGTTGTGTAGCTTGATGTTTTATTCTTCACAAATGGGGACTTTCAGTAGCCAGTCAAAACCCATACTTAGTAGCATCTAAGAGTAGCCACATAAAATGTTAAATATCTGAAATTACAAATGGACCAAAAGTTGCCCAAATTCATTCTCCCGAATCTTCAATTTATCAAAGGTAGAATATTGAATCCCGTGAGCTGACCGAAAAAGCGGCGGATTGGCCTAGATATACCGAGCCCGCGGAGTGTTTCGGCCATTTTTCGCAAAAAGAAATAGATCTTTGCTCTGAACAAAATACATCACTCTTTGGTTGCTAGTTTCGATTGCTTTATATAATTGTTGGCAAACATAAAAATGGGTATGATGACCCTGAACGGCTCATATTGTGCCCATTTTGTACAGATACTTTCTGGTCAAGCTGTCCTGCAGAATCCCATAGATCCACCGATCCACCGATCCACGGCCACGAGGTTGCAAGGGACACAGCAGACCTTCGACTCTCAGGCGACGACTGGTGACTTCGGAGCTGATCATAACAGTGACGCTGTAAAACTGTACAAGCCATGAATTCTGAAGATTTGACTGCAGTAGCTTAGGGCGGAGTTCATATTCAACTGAATCAATGGACAACGTAGCCATGAAAGATGCGCGCGTTTGGCTGATTTAGAGAAGATAAGTGGTGAGATCCATTGCCATGAGTTTGTGCATGCAGCCTCAAAATTTTCTAGCACAGTTAGATCCATCAAATGAACTGGCTGGCAAAAGGGTTGCCGTATGGTTCAATCCAGTTGAACATCAAAATAGCTGGCAAATGGAAATTCATTCCGGGTGATATAATCGGGTTTGACCCCAAATAGAAGAAAAAACGAAGATTTGGCATGACTTAGCTGTGAACAATCTAAGGGGTATGACGTCGAATTATTTGTCACGCAAATCTGAGCCAATGATAACGGCGTCACTACGACATCACTGTAAACAAAGGTTTTGTAAGGGGAACCCTGCTAAACTGGGCTTATTTCAGGTCGGTGAATGCTGTTTCATAGATCAGCCGGGCGGAAACTGGATAGTTCAAGGTTCTTCTATGCCATTTCAATCCATTTCAAGAGTTCTTCACCACAGAAATTGGGCTCCCTAAAGCTATTCCAAAGGTGACCTCTCAGAAATCTGGCTCCGGAAGGCATCCCCTAATAGCGCCCAGGCGCCTGCTGAGAAAGCTGTGGAGAAAGTGGGAATTTACAACAGAAAAGGTGAATGTCACACATTTGAATGACTCTAGATTAACTCAAATATGACCCAGATCTACAGAGGATGACTGTACAATGTTGCCAAATCTACTTTAGATACTGTATCTCAAATGACCATTCGAAGGTTGGATAAATGCCAATCTGTGATTTGTTGTTGCTTTGAGGGCTTGAGTTGTCGCCAGTGAATCAGCCGTTGCACTTGCAACTCCACAAAGCTCTCAGTTGATTGGGATGATAACACGATATGTACCTGTCTTACCGGTTTGCAATCGTTGCAAGCTGGATGATTATCCTAAGCATGATCCGGGCATCCACAATACTACTGCAAACTATCCAAGTACTGCAACTTCCAGTTTGCAGTGATTGACTTTTTCTTCCATGAAACACACACGACACTTTGTTATCTCCATATCCCAATTCTATCCCAAATTTTATAAATTATATCTTGAATCAAACAGGGGATTAACCTAATATCAAGCCCGAATCTGCACCGTTTTAAACATGATAAACCATGACCATACCCCAGCAATTTGGGTTTGGTAGTCCGCTTTGCCTTATGTTTATCGGTATGTTATGCAAGACGTTGACTAAAATGTTGGTTACAGCAAGACCCAGTGATAAACCAAATTGCAACGGATTATGTTTGGTCTAGCTCAGTTTTAGACGATACAGATTATCTCCAGCATGTCTGGATTGTAACCTTACACAACTCGGTTTTTGGCCTGTTTGGGATTAGATGGGTGGTTGCGGTTTAAGATTTATGCCACTAGACCTACCCTCTGGTTATTTGACGTAGCGAACGGGAAAATCAGCCCTTTTCAGTTCGGTAAATCCACATGTTTATCATCTGAATTTTCATGAGCCATGGCTTCCATAGCTATGTGAAATCACCAGAGGGTAAACCAAGTTCTTCAGCTTTAGCCTGTTGGGATTGGCTGGTGGAAGGTGAAGATGAAGGCGGTGGTGTCGGCCGTGGCCAAGAAGGGAGCTTCACCACAGGTGTGGCCAGGGAAACTATGTGGGACCAACATAGCCATGGCGATTTAAGCCATTAGAAATTAAACATCAACAATTTTCCCGTGATTTACCAAGAAGTTTGGACAATTTCGGAGATCCAAGTCACCAGAACAAAGTGGGGATTCATTTTCAGATGGGGATCTAAGCCATCCATGACTCAGAAAAAAATCGCCAACCTTCTCGTTCATCCAACGGGAATACACCAATTGTCCGGCGATTCGGCTCAGAAGCAGAAGAGCAAGTTGAGGAACAGCAGAGAAGTTCAGGCGCGGCACACCTCAAAACGGATTGGCACAAGAGGCATGTGGGTCTATTGGTACCTCATGTTTGTCAAAAGCCAGGTACATTTGCTAACAGATCCCATGAACAGAAGATATTGTAAAGGGGTAGAGTATGAATCAAGAACTAGTTTGGGTGATCCCTTCCCCCTTACAATAAACACCCTGCAGAAACCGTAGTTTAGTGGAGGATTTACACACATTTGGGAGCTTAGAATGTTTTTTTTTGTTGGGGGGATTGGATTCTTTGATGTTGCTATTTTTTTTTCTCCAGTTCCAGTCAGGGGATCTATTTCACTCATCGTTTGCAATGTTTCGTCCATGGGCACTACTTTGGGGACCCCTTCATCGAGGGTTACTAGTCCTGGTGCGCCAAGTGGCAGGACTTCTACATGCAACAACGAATCAGAGAGATGAAGAAAACCAGGCAGGCTCCGCCCCGTGTTGGTGGGGGTGACCCTTCAGCTCATCAAGGTCGGTGGGTTTCAATCACGTTAGATGTTTTTGCAGATAGTTTGCAAATTGTTTGCTGATTTGAGTGTTGCTTCATATTGGGATCATATTCCCAAATGCTTGATGTATCTCTATGGAATGAAACTCTCGATTCTTTGACGATTCATGCCCATATGTTTGTTGCTCAAGTCGCCGTGTGGTTCAGGGATCATTTTTTTGTGTGTCTAGTCAGACCCCCAATGTCGCTGGAAAAAAAACACCACTTTGGTGGATTTTGAGGATTTTGTTGGTGAAACATCACCACATTTTGGGTTGGTTGAATCCTTATTGCACCATTTTCTTGGGCATTTTTGGTGCGAAGTGCGCCAGGAGACACCCCAACGGCCCGCCAGAGACCTTCAGGGAGCGTCTGGGGGAATGGGCGGCCCGATGTCTAGGGGTTTCTGTGGAGATGTTTCAGGGTTTGTGTGGGCATATGTGCAACTCAAGCTATAGATTCAGCAAGCAGGGTTTTGATGTTTGTCATCAAAATCCCTGGGAGTGCCGTTATAGCTTGACACTATCTCCATATATTCTTGTGGCTGATTGATATTATATAAGGGGACCCATTTTCACCCGAGCCCTCTTTCTCTCTCTCTCTCTCGCTCACTCAACCAGGAGTTTGTGAATCCAGGGTTACTGTAACATTCACCAGTTTTTTGGTAAACCATTTTCACTCCTCCTGTTCTACCTGTACTTTGGAATGATCAGGCAGCTGTCAGTTTATCTTACCTTTCATCCAGAGACCTGGTTTTCGTGATGTTGCCTTAGTTCCAATGGTTGCCATTCACTTCCCAAAAAAAGCTGCGGGGCTCCAAATGGTCGTTGGTTTCCCAGTCAGAATGTTTTTTTTTGGTGATGCAGCCCGATATCGTGATATTCCCCACGACGTGGGACCCCAAATGTTTGGAATTCCAATGCACCAGGGTAAACCTTTGCTTTTGGGGTGTTGCTTTCCCTCTGGACTCTTCAGAGTAATCCAACCGCATGGGATTCTACATATACTCAAAAAGCTAATTTAAGAACATCCAACCCCAGTAGCACATGGATCCGAGTCCTTCCTGAGAAGGTACTCAAGCCCCAGATGCTGGACGGCACTTGGATGACCTTTTTGGGGTGATGAACCTGGGACATGTCTGGTCTTCGAGCCCAGTGCAGGACCGGGTAGCTGATGCCATCACGAACCCCATCTTCGAGATGAGTAGCTTGGATCTCCCGATAGAAAACACATTTCTGATTTTCTGTTGGGTTACTGTTGATTTGCAGAGAGTGAAAGTGATGCTTCAAGTACGACTGGGAAACTATTGGGAACTTGGCGTTTCAGGTTTAAGGTCCCATGAATTGACATTCCAAATCATTCCAGATGCCTCAGAATGGGATGCTGCTTCCCAATGACAAAAGCAACATCTCCAGTGAGAAGGAAACTCCCCAGCAAATCCACCAATGGATCTCCAAAGACGTTCAGAGCCTAGAAATTGCGCTGGTCAGGTCGAGCGAGCTGAGTGAAACCGTTGACATGACATCCTCCACTGGGTTCCATAGGTCAGGACATCTGCGGATATATTCGGACTTAGGCGATTTCGGTCAGGCCTGAGTTTTTGTTTTGATATCCCGAGTTTCCAATCTCTTTTGATTTATTGTTCACATCCCGTCATTTCGCCATGATTTTGTCATGGTGTGCCCAGGCATGATGGCCTTATGTCCCTTGGCTTAGATATAAGGGGTTCTGACCTACCAGGTGTGGGTTTGTCCAGGAAAAGGGGACCCCCAAGTAACTTGGACTCATGGCCATGAGGAAATCGGGGAAATGATCAACTCTCAATAAGATTGGCCATCAAATCATGGTGAAAATGATCAACCCCAAAGCATGGGATGGGTTATGTGGCTTTGCAAGACTTTCGCACAGAGCCAAATCGCATCTTTCATACACTTTGCTAGGCATCACATCCTCAATATTCTTTTGTATTTCTGAACGACCTCATTGAAAGTTGTGATTGATACCCAAGCGGAACCCCCAAATGCCAAAGGCCGACTGCTTTGAGAATGATTGAATCATTTTCCCAGACAGTTCAAAATATGAATTTAAAGTGAGCACACATTTCATATTTCAATAAAAGGGAATTGCTCCAATCTTTGGGATGTACTGGTACATTTCCAGTGCTCCTGATGTCAAATTATGTCCCCAATGATGTTTGAGAACCTGCAGGTGCATCCTCCCAAAAATTTGGGGGGTTCCCCCAGTTTGAGAGTCACCCTAGTTTCTTTTTTTCAGTACGCCCAAAGAATTGGATGATCGATACGTAAGATGGTCGCTGACTGAGGCCTCCTGAGTGCAGTGGTGGTAGGTTTCTTGGATTGAATGAGACCACGGGAGGGGCTGCTCCCATCTAGCTCAGCTAGCCTGGTCGTTGGTTGTGAACGACAAGTGTAAATACTTGCTTTCACTAGGGCAATGCTAAGAAAATTATCTACAAAGCGGGTATTTTCTAGTGCTATTCAACTGGATTCCCGGGGATTGTCCTATTTGCAAATCCTCAAAAATTGATTTGATGACGCAGCATTGCATTCCAGGTAGAAATGGTCGGCAGCAAACAAAGACATTCTCATTTTCGTAATTGGTGCAAGATGGACCGTCTCCAGAACACCTGTTTGATGGTCTGGGACCGTAGCGCGAGGACTATTTGCAGCTATCGGGGAAAATAGACATGGATCACTAAATCAACCATTCAATAGATCAAGAAGGACATCAGAAAGAAAAGATGAGAACAAATCCACAGATGGGCCAGCATGTTCCATCTTGAATGATCATAATGCACACACACAGAATACATATGGACATGTACATACAATATATATATATATGTATGTATATATATATATATTAATTATTATACATATTATATATATATATGTATGTGGGGGATGGGTCAAAACCTATTATTATCAATTTTAATGGGAGGAACATCCGTTTACCAGCAATTTTGGGGTTCACTAGGTACCAGGTTTTGACTCATAGCCAATATATGCATATACGTGTATATGTATTGTATTGTAATGTAAATATATTCTATAGCTACAACACAATATCTTCGTCTACACGTCACCCCTCCGTCTGGAGGCATCGAAGTGAACTGGTTCGCCCAGAACATCACGGCCACCTCTCCACCTTTGGTACCTTCGAATTATCAAATTTCCGATACAGTGCTTACAGTATCGGTGCCTATCCCAAGATCAATACATGTTGTGGATTATAAGAATTTAGGTAACTATGAAACACTGTAAATAATGAGATTATAATGGGATACTGTAAAGCATCTACCATTGGACCATATCAATACTACTGGGTATCCCAAAGTGCTTTCTGAAGGGGAAGGCATTAGATGGCTATCAGATGGAGAATGTATACGTGGCTTGGAATTTCTTATGGGATTCATGAGCCCTAGTGACCAACTACAAAGTGGTAACCAGGGCTGAATGAGCAAGGTGGATGTTGAGTGGTAAGGCAGTCCATCTGCTTCAAAAGGTGGAATCCTTTTTTTCACATGGGTCAATAAACGGGACAATAGACTGACCAGCCAAAAGACAAAATTTTATGGCCGGATACAAGAATTTGTTAGCAACCCCACCAAACGGGGTGGTTCCTTTGGCCACAGATTTTGGAGCCCAAGCCATGCAACTGGTTTCTCGAAGCTGCAAGAACTGGTGGGATATCCCATCCCTCCAAAAAAAAACACCCCCTGAAATCCCCTACGAAACTATCGTTTCTGGGGGGTGTCTAATCTTTACAAGGAAGGGATTATCAACCATATTCAACCATCACGAATCATTAATGGCCAGTATTACCTCATTAATGACCATTAATATACCATTATTTAATCCCAGTATTATCCATGAAAGTTCAGAAAGAAGGGATGGGATTGGCTCGCGAATCTTCTCGGATCTCAGTGAATTCCTGACCTCACAACCTCTCAGCCAGCTGCGGTTGATGAATGGCTATTTGGAGATGAAGACCCAGAACCTTCAGGGGAATTATCATGGGACTTGGCCCATACCCCTTCAAAAAAATGCAGTTAACATTCATTTCAGTTGAGTGCTTGCGCAGCTTCTTCAGAATCAATCCACAATTCCAACTGGGCAAAAATCATCGAAATTGACACACCAAAAGCTCCCACTCTGACAACCGCTCAGCGGCGCTATGGGTGGTTCACCTTATGGGATTCAGGCACTGACCGTCATCAACCATGTGGTGAGTGTGATCTTTACCGTTGAGCTGTCGATGAAGGTGCGCATGGCGGCAATTAAGAATTGGGAAATGGAGAAGTCACAAAAATCCCCATAGCCCTAAGATGATACCCTCTGGTAATTTAACATAGCTATCGAACATGGCCATTTACAGTTGATTTACCCATCAAACATGATGATTTTCCATAGGTATGTTAGTTTACCAGAGGGTATATGATGATCTTCGATTCACCTATGCCTCGCCTCACCAGTTGTGAAATGTCAAGCCCTGATGAGACTGGTCGGAGACTGGCCGATCATTTGGGGGCTGGCCCCCGCCAAGTAGTGAGTATCTTTGGTCAAACCTACATCCTTCAACAGCCTTGGGATTTACCCGGCTTTGACATTACATCGGATGTTTGCAATCATCTAGGAATTTCAATCATATTCGGTCTAGTTACTTGCTTTTGTTTTCCTGGAACGCGAGAGTTTCCCTGGCACTGGATACTTTTTGACATTTCCGAAGTCGTGGCTGTGGGTCAAAGTCAAACACTCCAATAGCATTGGATAGACAAATCGTGACGAGCATCGCATGTTTAGGCACCTGATAACCTGGTGATTTTCCATAGCTATCCGGAGGATACATCACGGTTTCCTAAAATGGGGGACCATGATAGCCACAATTGGAATCAATTGGAACATCTTTTCAATCTCAAACACAGTGACTGGTTGAGTTGATGGTTTCTTTGTGATCTGGTTACGTTGACATCAAACGGAGGGTCGAGGGGGCGACTTGACACATTGTTCAGAGCTGTGACCCCCTGCAGATCTACGTGTTGCAACTGCGATTCTTCAAAGTGGATATCAGTGCCTTTGCTGAACTGGGGCTAAATGTGTCAGCATCAAAATTTGGCACATTGACCCGCCCACCCCTTCAAAATGAAACAACATATCTACATCTATATCTGTATTTGTATGTGTATATATATATATATATACATACATACATACATACATACACAATAGATCACAATACTTCGTAAACCTGTGGGGCTACAATCTCAAGACTCGGACTGCCCACTTTGATATCCAATTTTTGAGCCTTGTTTTCATAGATCCAATCGGTGGCCCGGTAGTTTCTCCACAGGAAGTCCAGCAAGGGTATGACCAGAACACAAGCAAACTACACGAAGTTGCTTGTCAATCCCTTCCCCCTGATGACATACGCCACAAGAAAACCATGGGAGAATGGTACTGGAGCTGTTTATTTTGAGGTCTCATATTTTGAGGTCTAATTTGTATAGGAGATCGGAGATAGGTTAGTTCTTGTGAATCATGTTTTTCTTTTTTTTTAAAAGTCAGATATCATTATTTTGGAGGAGGCGATGTTGGAGGCATCATCCCCTGGTTTGCTGGTTGATTTCCTGTGTTGAACCTCTAGGTGTGAACCGATCCATTTCGATTTTTTGGGAGGTGGAAAAAAAATCCCAAGCCATTGACTGTTGTGTTTCACTCTTTGGGTCTTGGAGTGGTGCGCCGTTTTTGGTCAGCCATGAAAGCCGGAATGAAACCCTGGAACTGTTGTTAAGGTTGGCATATCCTGGATGTGTTGGTCGTCAGCACCGGATTGGTGGAGCTTGTGATTGATCCCTGGCCGACCGACTTTTCCATGGTCAAGACATTCAGGAACCATCAATTCCATGGGCGAACAAATCAGCGTCTTGGGATTGAAATAACTATGATATGATATGATATGAAATGAAATGATATTAATATGATATGATATGATATCAATATGATATGACATGGTATGGTATGATATGATATGATGTGATATATTAGCATTATATATACATTATTATTGTTGCTATTATTTTAAGATATTACACAAGTGTTTATAATCCCCATTTGCTGTTGGTTGAATGCCAATTTGTCCGGATTCGTGCATTTTTTGCTGGACCTCCCGTTTTGTGTTCGCCAGCTTTTGGGGATGATCTATCTGGGGCAATTTTGAAGAGATTCTACTACTACATCGGGAAGTAATTTGTTTGGAATGTGATGGAGGCCGGAATGGGAATAATGGCAATGGCTTCAGGTGAAGACTTCAGGAACAGGTGTCATTGCTAGGACAGCTGGCTGTGCAGAAAGCCTGTGACGGCCAAGAACCATGAGTCTCGATCCCAAGATCTCTTTTTGTAAAACATGAAAAGAATCTGGTGCCATTGGGGCTTCATAAGTTTTTTTTTTTTTTAAATATATATATATATATATGCACATATACACACATACATACCTTACATATATATATATATACATATATATATACATACATACATTCATGGTAACTACGCTAATGTGTGTGTGTATATATATACATATGTGAAGGCACCATGATTGCTTTGATGCATTTTTCATTTGGACCAGTTTTTTTTTTCCAGGCCGGTCCAGTGTTTCATTGAACAATTATTGGGATCAACTGATGATCACGTGGTGGGTTGGGACTCTAGGGTAATCTCATGGTCATCTTTCCTGTCATGTTTGTGATACTGGGGCAGAACCACCAATGACCAATCGATTTGCGCCTGGACACGTCATAAATACTTAACACCATCGAAGCAATTTGATTCGTTGAAATCCCTGATGTTCTTGGTTGAACTTCTCTTTTGTGATGGCCAACTCAACAATTTTGGGGATTGAAGTCCTGCTGTTGCCCTGTCATGGAGGTATATGTGATGTTTCAGGTGAACGACATTCCATCTTTGGCAAGCCGCATATTTCCACCTCGAAGATCACCGTGACATTTCAGGGTTGAACTATCAGCACAAACCTGGTGATCCTTCCATCTTTGTAACCCTGGTGTTTTAGAAATCCCCCAGCTGGGCAACCAACCACAACCGTCGGAAACTGACCATGCTCCTCGACCTTTAAGGACTTGGTGAATGTGATGAACACCTGCATCTTGGTGGCCCAAGGGGCTGTTACGTTTCCGCGTTTTCCCCGGGTTCACGCACCAGGGATCACCAGGGTCAAATGTTGCAGGGACTTCCAGGCATCTTTTTGGACACTTGAGGCAGGTCCCCCTCATCATGTTTCCCGACCTCCCGGCGTCAAGGCGAGAATTGCTCCGAATCAGGCAGGGGCATGGGGAAGATCTTTTCGCATGGTGAACAAAGACGCGTAGGAATAAGATTGGGGACATCTACAGCCTCCAGCGGATCAGGATCTTTCTGGGTCTGGGCCCAGAGATTCAAGACATACAGCCCTCCGGATCTGTTCTTGAGTAGAAGGTTTCTACATCGGAAGTATGGATGAATCCCCTAGACTTTCCAAGCCGGATGGGTGATCTAATAAGTATTTGCTCATCAAATTACGAGGCCGGCGACCCATTGAAAGCACAGTGATGACAGTGATGTGATGCCAATATCATAAAACCAGATCTAGGAGTCATGATCTCGGTGCAACTACCCCCACTTTGCACTTTGGGGTGCACTTCTTGTTGACATCCCAATGTGTTCGCTGTGGAACAGACTGTTGCTACATGACATCCCCATTCCAGGTTGGCTGCAATGCATCCGATTTTCTCGGTCCTAAGGTCGTCAAGTCCAAAAGGCGTAGTATTACGCGCCTTTTGTGTTGAAGCATCCTGATTTAATCCTCCTTGGTTAATTATAGAATGCATAACATTTGCATCTACTTTCTCTGGTCGTTCAGTCTTGAACTGAGGACAAGAACCCTCTTGTTTAGAAGTCCTAGTATTTGTTTGTTCGGTTTCTCTGCATTCTCGATTGATATACTGGGATCCAAATGAATATTTGTTCTAAGCCCTTTTGTGGGGTACAAAAACGCTAGTGGATCATAACTATGGATTCCCCAACATGTACTATCTTGGTTGCTAAGAATACCAAAAATTATTGGTTCTCAAATACATTACATCGCAATGTTTTCTTGGTCGAGACTTTCAAATCGCTGAAATCACATGAAATCACTCTTCTATTGGTTAAATTCTGATTACCATATGGTTGGTGATATCCCATTGTATGCTCATGGGATCTTCCAACTTATTCATTTTTTTTCCACGAAATATCCCAAGCTATCAATAGCCAGTATATGGGAAATCCATGAAGATGCTGATGTGTGACGATCAAACATAGCCATTATCTTCCGATGATTTGGATATCATATTCAGATTTCGATCATATGTTCGATACATATGGATATGCAAATTAATATGGATAGAAATATGGACATGGATGATTTTTTGGATGATTTTTACCATTTTTTCTTCTTGTACCATAGACTATTTATCCCATAAATATGCGAGACATCAAGATATCCATGATGATGTTATCCCAGGTTTTGGATTGCTATCCATGGTATATATTGCATTAATATCCATATGTATATACATATGTATATATATTTATATGTATACATGTATGTGGCTATTACGGTAAATATCACTGGTATACGACTTATCAATGATATCACTATGTCCTTTAACACGTGTGCAACTATGCATGGACATTGATATTATACCCATCAACGTATATATATATATATGACAATACATCTATGATTTTCCTAATATCACAATATCAATATTTATTATATGTGTACATATGTGTACATTAATTGATTCTCATGGTTCAAAGATCTCACCAATGCAGTTGTTTCAAGGCCTGGATTTGGGCATCCTGCGCGCCCTCCGTATCGCGCGCGCCGTGCGCTTGGCGCGGCTGGCGCGCTTAGTTCCTTGGTTGAACATATTGAACGGTTGGTTGGTTCTATATATTTATACATAGTATCTATGTATGTGTATATAAATAGTATAGAATTCTATATAGCAACTATATTCAAGCTATATGTATATATATATATATGTATAATTATAGATAGAGTCAGTCTAACCCAGAGTTTTAACCCATAACCGTGTATTTTTTTACTACTAATTCTTTGCAAGGGGTTAACAACTCACCAAAATTAGTTTGAATAGTGGTTCTTTATGTGAAATAGTGAGATTTAACCATTGAAATATGGGGTCTACTGTAGCCATCAAACATCTGGGGATAAAGTTGACAAGTGATTGTTGATTGGTTGTGAAATGTGGGTTGTAAACCTGTGTGGTTCACTTAGGACTATGATGCCCCTTATATGGCTCATAATCCTGGCTGTTTGCATAGATGGCATAACCCCCAGTGAGATTAATGGGTCATTAAGCACTCACGAAGTGCGACGCGCATCCAAGTGAAACCATTCAAGACCATGAAAGAAGCGGGTCCCCAGATTATGGATTAACTAGGATGGATTTCTGGTGGAGATTCGTATAACGTTGGATGGGTGAACACGCGCTTGAGAAACAACCAAACAGTGCTTTTCATCTCCAGTCTGTCCCTGTTTGAAACCAGATTTTTTTTTTTGATTGCCGAGTATCTAGGACATTTTATGGTAAGGTTAAGAGGGACAATGATAGAACCCTTCACAAGCAATGGGGTTTGGCAGCAAAAATCAGTGCAAACGAGTAAACCTTGGGTTCAACCTTAAAAATCATGGTGACCACCTTAAGGTTTTCCGAACCCAGCGGTTTACGTGCTTGATAACATCATTTCCAAGGCGTGGGGTTGATGCTATAATTCACAACCATGGTGGCCGTGGTGATTTGTTTGGGGCATGACCTAATGATTTTTGGGGATGAAACCAGGTTCTTGTGGGACTTGAAACCACCCGAACCCGATAAGATGTCGATCATTCACAAGAAATCCGAATCTTCCCAACCGAGGAGAAATTATCAACGGGTATGGGTCTTGATCAGGCAAAAGTTGTTGAAAGAAAGGTTCTCAACAAACATGGCGCTCATCAAGAAGGGGATATCACTGACAGGAAGTAAACAACAACTATGAGATTCTGCCGACAAGAAGGAATTTTGTTGGAGCCGCAAACATTTAGATTTAATCAGCAAGTCAGCAAAAAGCTGGTCCGGAACCAATTAAATGATGGAGGATATGATTAGTATGCATGGGGATGTCACCAATACTTGATGCGGCAAGATTTCACCAAAGTCCGGATGCCCCATTCACACTGGTGATAAAGTGAATGCCATCATTGGGAAAGAACCAGGGTTGCCACAGCTGTGCTGAGGTACAGTACATCCGCGAACTGAGACGCTTAATCATCTCGGTTTTGGCGACCTTGAAATCAGTGCTCCTTGGTAGCGGTACCCTCTCATCAGCTCGATGGCTAGGAAATCCCCGAACCAAATGGAGGTTTTGATGTGAATATCATCTATAAATGGGGGATTTTCCTGCAAGGGATGTTTCATTACCAGAGGGCAAGTGCTTGATAACCACGGTGACCCCTGTTTCAACCCACTTTTCTGTGGGGCAACCCAGTGACGGGGCACTTGCATGGTTAACTCATGTTAACCTCCCTTTTCGGATCACTTTGGATGGTTAACACATCCTTGTGAGTTTATTGACTCCCCCCTTTTGAGTGTTTTTCTCAACTTCCAAAGTAACTCCGTTGGTTTCAACCTCGATCGCCAGCAGGTTCTGGACCATTGTCCTCTTAGCACTCATCATCTACACTTTTGCAGTGCTCCTTCAGCATTAAGCCATACCTCTGGGGTCACCATCCCATGGATTGTACGCATGAAGTAAGATTCTACAAGACTCAGAGGGGGCTCTTGATAGATGTTTGTTTGAAGAGCATCTTGTTCATGTGTATTTTTTTTAAAGTTACCAAGCTATATACATGTGCTAACACACACACAGATATATATATATATACATACATATTTGTGTCTATCAATGGTGTGGTTTGAGGGGACAGCTTGATCAAGGTTTTGGCCAACGCTGGGAATTGGATGGGAATCATCCCAGAGGGACCGAACTTTTCAGGTGAGCCATTACCATTTACCCCTATATAGAATACAGTAATACAGACGTGTGTAGATATATGTGTGCGATTGTGTGCGTACGTATATACATATACGTACATATACGTACATATATACACGTGTATATATACATATATATATACATATAATTACATATACATATATATATATATCTATACATACATACATATATATATATACATACATACATACATACATATATATATATATCTATATACATACATATATATATATACATACATATACATATACATATATATATATATATATGTACAGAGATCTTCATGCATACATATGTAGCGAGGTATCACATTGACAGACAATTGACAGATAGCGTGATCTGCACATCGTGCCTTTTTTCACGGAGGTGATTTTCCAACAAGCGGCAGCTCGGCGGGTGTCAGGTGGCAAGGGGAACACCAAGATGATCTTATTTCAGGGCGGTGATGACGTTATAAAAGGAGAAACCCAACATATAAATCAACCACATCACATGCAGAATATGTTGATATGCAAGGTTTATGGCTTAAATTCCAAGGTTCAGGGGCAGATTCTGTTTGTCTTCACTCGTAAACAATCTTACATGTTTTGGCTATAACATTTGCACCCAGGCCCATATCACCACAAGTGTTGGTTGCATCTCTGCATATGTGGATGCTTTTCACATCATTGGTTGGGGTTCTAGCCAGCTGATTTTTGTCATCCCTTCACGAGGTCATGTCGAAAGCAGGGTCCTTTAGGATGGGTTGAAACCACTGGAACAATGAGACTTTTTTCAAGTCGTTTAGCGCCAAAAAATGAGTTGCTTACAGTAACTTCAGTATTTGCAGAGCTCAGAAATTCTTCAACACTTGCGCCAACCAAAAAACGAGACGACTGTCACCGATTTTCTCATGTGTCGTTCCGAGGTGAACGACTATGAACAGTCCATGCTGCAGAGCAATGCGAGCGTCTCCAGCGAGACAGAGAAGTTCTTCCCAGGCTGGGATGACCGAACGAAGAACCTGGAGATTTTCGTGGAAAACACGTGAATATGCGATGTTTAGTGAATATACATATATACAAATGACATATATATATATATACATACACATAAATAGCACACATATATATATATATATGTATACATTATGTATATGTATGTGTATATACATATGTACATATAAACATATATATGCACACAGACACACACACACACACATACACTATTGACACAAATAAAATACTTACTTGAAAGTTCACACATTGTAGGGTATTCAGAAGTGAAGTTAATCTCTTGAGGAAGGACGCCAGACATGTCCCGAACCTGATGAATTTTCAGCATCGTCGAACGGGGCTGCTGTTCCCAGGAAACATCATCTAGAAATGGGTGATCCAGCCACATTTGATGACTGGTAAAAACCGCTGTCCATGACGTGGTTTTCGCAAATTCGGAACTCCAAACACCATCGGACCAGAGGTGGGGAAAAAAAATCGGGAATTGGATCCAGAGCCACTAGAAGAGTTCAATTTCAATGAACTTGTCTTTGTCAGCTCATTTGACATGGCAATGGAAAATCACCAATTTCTATCGTTTGATGTTCCACTAGAGACGGTAGTTTCAAGTAACGATTTTTTTACAACCACATTTTTCAAAGTCTGATTTCCCAAGAGGGTGACATGTGCGCCTACAGGCCTGTTGAGAACTGCCATGACGTTGCTTCAGACCGCCACAGGTTGCTGGGCTGGTGATTCACCCCTGGATTTGGCACGCCGTTGGACCCAAAATGGCTTGAAGATGTAACAAAATGAGTCCTGGCAATCTTGAAGGATCAGTTTGTTGGGAGACAACCTGCCATTTCAGGAATCTTTTCCTTGTGATTCCCTTACTTGGCAGTTTCAATCCCCTGAGCAGTTTTTTGTTTGCTTGTTGGAATGATCTTGTCCAAACACCACTGGAAAATAAACACAATGAACATATCAATCAATTAAAAAAAACCATTCATTAAGAAATTCTGATTTTTCCACAAACACAAACTCTGGGGTCCCCATATGGGACCAATTGGACGGTCCGTGAATCACCCAAGTGCCTTCGCTTACCCCATCCTCAAGGTGGCTTGAGCTGGATAGAAGTAGAATCAGCTGCTTGATCTGGGATGGGTGCACTGGGCTGGGAGTCTGTGTCATTTGGACCAATCGACATCATTTCGACCAAGAAATCCAAGCTGGAACTTCTGAAACCCGTATGGAACCCAGAATTAGGATTTGCTTCGGTGATTCAACTGAAATGGCAATGTCCAAGGAGACCTCTTAGCTATCCCCAGATCCTAGCGCAAAGATTGTCCAGTGGACTCCTCGAGATTTTCCTGATTTTTCTGATCGCAACAATTCTTGTCGTGAACCTACTTTTACCACCAATTGCCCACATGACAAGGGGATTTGACCCACTTTGGGCTAAGTAACAGTGCCAATCGGGTCAACTTGCGCTTGGTTGCTGGGATGAGTCGTACTAAAGTTGCCCGGAGATCCGTTGCTGGGATGTTTGGGCTCCGTTGCCAGTGAGGCGCTCTCAAACATTTCCACCTTGTTGGTGGTGGTCTTCCTGTGACTTGGATGCATTTTTGTGGGTACCACCAACCTCATGGAGGTGCTGTACCCTGCAATGCTCTTCCTACAAAACAATGCAGCTGCCTTGATCTTGAGAACTGAGTCATCGAACACATAGTATTTGCAAAGTCATTGTGCAGTTTTTGTACTGGTAGTCATTCGCATTGTGCATTACTTCTGTAGAGAAGGACAACTTCTAGTTTATATATCTATCTACATACATCTACATGCACATAATATCGCAAGGGGTCGTGGAGACGCTGATAAGACTGGCACTGCAATTTATTTGCTGTCGTGCCACGGGGCCAAGTCGAAAACTGCCTCCACCAAACTTTTCATGAGCACGTTTCTGTAAAGTCTTCGCAATCTGAATGCTTTGCCAACACGAGGGTTATTTCGACGATTATTTTGTGATGTCATATTCGGGTTCTATGGGCTTCCTCTTTGTCCCAGTCCTGAAGATCCGATTCTCTTGGAGACGAGTGATTACACCAATGCTTGTCTCTTTAAGGTGCGTAGGCAGGTCACTTCAACCATGTGGGGCTCAATTCTCATTCGGCCCCTTTGGCGATCATTTTCTGGCCTAGTGTGTGGAACATCAGCAGGGCATCTGGGCCGGAGGATGTGTCTGAACCAAAAGTTGAGATTTCTGAGCACCAGCCATCGGCCAGCGCCGGGAGTGATGCAGCCAATGGTCCCGACTGAGAACGTGTTCGGGTGCGCGAGAAAAGCTCCTGGGAATTCTTTCGCCAACATGCTGCGAGGCGGAAGCGGTGGGCCTGAGCAAACCGAGGAAGATGACCGAGAGGATACAACGCAACTATTGGGATCGATTTTAGATCATTTCTCAGCAGACCGCTTCATGTGGTCTATTTCTTGTCTGTGTGGGTAGACCCTCTGAAGGTGTAAACTTTCTATACTGCATGTTTTCAGGTTTCCACTGGAGCAGGTGGCGTGGTCCACTTGAACTGATCATTCCGACGTACCTGCTGTATTGTAGGCAAAAGGGAATAGGCCAAAGGGAAGAGGCCAAGCGCAGAACCTGCAACTACCGTCCAGGGCCCTACCGAACAAGGGATTCTTTCCTGCCCTGCCACCTCATGTCGCAATATTTTGGTCTAGAGGGCGTTGAAAGAATTTACGTAATTCCCAAAAGTTTATGCATGTACACAGCAACATGTACATTCATAGAAGTTCATATGCTTGCATACAAGAAGCTGTACATAAAAATGTACATAATATCATATTATGCATTCAAACGTTCATGTTTGCAAATATCTTCAATGTGACTGTGTGCAAACACATATGCCTCTTGAGACAGATGCACCACCAATGACGTATGCAACTGTTCGAACATAAAACGTTGCAGTCCCATTTCTTCCCCCCCCCGCTCTCCCTCTCTCTCTATCTCTTGTAGATACATATTCGTATATATCTGTGTATATAAATGTATGGTGTTTCTCAAATGTTTGGCACTTGAGATAGGAGGCATGCTGAGCGTCATTCAAAGCATAGCCAGAAACATAGGCTGAAACATAGGTTCGAAACATAGCTTCGAAACTTTCCCCATCAAGACAACAGCTGTTAGAGATGCTTGGATTTTGAGTTTTGATTCTGACCTCGGGTCATTCATTGGCTTCAAGCCTCAGTGTGCCAGCCGTTTGATGTTCTCGGCTTGACCCATGCCGGAGTTCCTTGTTTGGGAAGAGCCGCGGCGAACAGCCAGCGGCTTGTGATAACTTTTGTGCTGTCAGTCGGTTTGGCTTTGAAAATTATTCCCCAGTTGAAAGACCTGGTGAAAGGCGCAAGAGCAGAAATGAAAGACAACAGTGCAAAGGCAGATGGCTCCAAGCGAAGCAGCGCAAAGGCAGAATAGCAAGACACCAGTGCAAAGGCAGAACAGCAAGACACCGGCAGTGCACAGGCAGATGGCTCCAAGCAAAAGTGGCGTTTTTCTTGCAGAAAGACAAGTCAGAAAAAACATCCGCTCAGCACGGAAGTGCTGGGAAGGAGGCTAGAGCACCACGGGTCCGTGAACCTTCTTGACGGTGTGAGCCACAGAGATCCCTAATTGGCACAGCTCCTTCGAACGGAGAAACACGCTGCATAGAGAAGCGCCAAGCAACGACGAGCAAAGGCTGCTCTCACCATGGATTTGGAACTTGATTCTGGATCTTCCACTAGCTCCAGCGACACTGAGTGAGATGGAGAGAAACTAGATCCTTATTTTGGTCTTGTGTTGTGGCAGCTGATCTGGGACAGGGTTCGCGAAACATACCTTCAAAACATAGTTTGAGATATAGTTCCAGACATGGCCCGAAACGTATGTCCGACACATGCCCCCTTTGTAGTTTCACACGCTTGGAGGGCCTCAAAATTGTAGGAACCAACCATGTATATATATATATATACACACACATATATATATATATATATACATACATATGTGTGAACTTATGCCTGTATTCGTTTTGCACATACATGCATGTATACATATGTGCATTCTTGACTTCAATGGCCCTGATTCAGCCGGAACCGCCAAATTTCTGCTGAGGTTATACTTTAGTTGCCACTACCACTGCGGCTCCGAGTTGCCGGTGGCGGGCCCTGATGTGATTCAGGGTGCGAAGACAGTGAGTTGTGAGTTTCCAAGGCCCCCAGAAGATGGCCAAAAATCAGAAAAAAACGAAAGTCAAAAAAGAGATGACAAAAATGAGGAGGAGAAACATGTTGAATACAGTTTTGACCAAAAAAAGAATT